>JANAVB010024046.1:0-29585 GCA_029216955.1 Iris pallida | reverse complement strand
AACTTAACTTGAACATTACGTATTTCCTTAAGTATCGACCGACCGTGGCTAACTTTCCACTGAACCAACCGTGGCTCGTGCCTCTAAACCAACTCGTGTTCTATGCAACGCTATCGCCCAAGTCATACTTCATATGATGGGCCTTGGGGTCGTGGGACTATTTATCTTGACAACCGCAGAATGAGCGGGACAGCACGTAGAATAACTTAGGTCGACCGGCATAACTTCGCCTAACTCACTCAAGCCTACAACATAACCCAAGGGACGAGCAAAGGCTATGCCAAGCCTTGCGGGACAGGACCGTGCATGCTTTAACAAGCATTTGTGCGGGCGACGCCTATAACTTAGGCTAACTCTCAGCTTTTGCACCGAAGACCAACTTTCCTTCTCCCAAGCCACGGGACGAAGGACCGAGTGTCATTTTCAAAGCACGCCGTGCACCAACTATAAGCCGACCGTGGGACGTTTTCCATGTTCTAACTCGATTCAAACCGTCGGGATTATTCCCTTAGCTATGTGGATGCGTAGCTTTTATTATCAAGCCAAACTTGTGCAGGTTGAAAACACGATTTATTATGTGAAGGCAAAGATGAGGAGAGTTCACCGAAACTACCCCACCTGAGCGATGTCTCCGAGCAGCCGTTGCAAGGCTAAGGCCGAACGCCGTCGGCGTTTCGATTCCTCCGATTGACTTTACGGGACGGGGCACTACAACATACACCACTCAGAACAAGTCTCGTCCTCGAGACTTTCCTGAAGGCAAGTCATCCTACCCTTTTCTATTGGCCAAGACTTAATCGTACGCACACACCTACGCGTTCCTTCGATTCTGAGCCACGCTCGCACTATTATCAATCTTTTCTTTAACACGATTTCCAGATCTCGACACACTCCCATCCTTCAAGCCTTGCTTGAACTCGTCGTATCACTTGGCTGGATCGTGCATGCATTCCAAGCGTCCCCAGAATACCTGTATTCAGCCAAGCCGTATGATAGAAAATTTGTCATTCTCACTCGAGTCGCATCGTGCACATACCCAGGCGTCCCTAAAATATATGCATGTCAGCCGAGCCTCGTGAGCAGGGTTTTCTACATTCGTGATTTATGCTATCCATTCAAACCAATCCTCAAGATCAATTCTTCGATTGATAACTCTGCAACAGGGGCATTTCGCCTAACCGCTAGGCTATTTCTTTTCGAGGCTAAGTCAATGTCAGGATTGGAATCATAGTTCCCCAACAATAATGCCAACACTGACCCCAATCCTAGGGTCAAACCAGAGTCGATCATATGGGGTCTTCTACCCAAGCTCGCGTCACTCAGATTTCTAAACATCGAGCACGATCACCTAATTCGCATTACGGCACGCGTTGCATATATTCGAATCCCTTCAATTCACCAATTCTAACCAATTCATGTATTCGATCACGAGGTCGTCTCGCTCGACAATACGTTGCGCCCCAATCTCACGCGAGTCCGATTATCCACGGTGGTTCAAGAATCACCATGCAACGCACCCGCAGAATAATCATTCTCATCGGGGCGTAACTCTTGTTTGAGTTTAGACTAACTCTTTTTCGATACGCGGATTGGACCTACTCAATCCTCAAGTTCGATTCTTCAAGCACACAAATCCATTCTCGAGTCACCTTCGCGTCAAACCACAAATCGAAGCACAAATTGTCGCACCGTACAAGTTCGACCACTCCCGCTGTATGAATCACCATACCAGCGCTCACGCAGAGTGATCGCCCTAATCGACGTGACGCATGTGCGAGACTGGAGTAGCACTCGCATAAGACAAGAACGTCAACGTTGTGGTTATCGATAAAGCAAATCCAAACATTCTAGTTTTTATCCAAGCCAAATTCGATCGTCATTCATTCAACTTAGAAAATTCTCGAGCCAAGTCTATCCTTTCCTCGACATATTTTAATATCCCGATTATAGCATCCATCGAAACAATGACATTTGCACGATCGTTATTTGCCGAGTCAGAGTACCCCCGAGTTATCGTATATCGATCTTTGATACGTCTCAATACCATCGACGACATGCGTAACCTGACGATCTTCCTTTGCAACCAATTTCGAGTCGTGCGACTGATGCTATTGTCCGAACTGGATGTACCACCATTCCTCGATATTCAAGATCACGTTCAGTCGCTCTTCCTCAAGCTCGTTTCAAGATCGTTATTCAAAACTCAAGTCATATTTCGTTTGTATCAATCCAATATCGCACGTACGATCCTCTAAGTTTCTTCGATCAAGACCATTCATTTTCATCCATCGTTCTGAATCGTTTTCTACTCGCGTTGCTCATTCACAAGTTGTCCGAACGAGATGCTCGTTTGGGACATTCAAAGTCACGACCGACTAAGCGTGACGCGTTCTAAGGCTTTGTGCGATCGCATCGCCTCGCCGACATACTTGTAATCCTCAATATTTACTCCAATAATTTCCAAGACGAACCATACACCACTCGAATTCGAGCCACTCGACTAGTAGTCGACACTCATTCTTATTCTTCTCCAAACCTATCACATACACCACTCAGATTCAAGCCATACGATCTAGTCCTCAATCACATTCGCGTCATTCGCTAAGACATCCTTCAGATTCGTTTGACGAATCGTTAGCGTAGTCGCTCGCGTCGTATCGATGCACTAAGTCGTTCGGACTATTTCCTCGAAATCCAAATCAATCTTTTCGTGTACGTCGAAGCGTTAGTTCGATAGCGTTCCTATCGATAGACACTCTAAGTGTAGCTCCGTTCTCGACCGAGCGATACTAATATTGCTCGCGACTCGTTTGCACCAAAAGGTCGAGGTGTGCGACGCGAAACACAATTTAGCCAAAAGGCCGTGTGCATAGCCATTCCATGCGGACTATATTTCGAGTTTGCACGCTCAATTGCTAGGGTCGACGTTGGACTAATTAGGCATGCACGCGACTTGCTAACATTAGCACATGTTTTCTATCGAGTCAAGTTTGTAATGTTCGGCACAAAGGCCCTATCGACGCATTTGGCAACGGCCTACCGATGCGTTAGATTGAACGCTTGTACGAGCTTTTGAAAATATTTAGACTTATTGTATGGACATGCCGAGGGACATTTGAGAGAGAGCGCACCAACGATAACAACTTACGAAAGCAACAGAGTTTTGCGGAAACATCGAAGTTAAAGAATTCAATTGACGGTCCAAGGACGTAAAGCCGTGCTCTGATACCATTATGTCATGCCCCACTCCCGTAGGAGCGATCGTCCTCGCTAAGGCGTGATGCCGCACGAGCCTAGATTGCGCTCGTACAAGGCGGGTTCCATAACGGCCGATTACAGCGGCTGCGACGGGGTCGTCGCACAGAAGTCCTGTGCAGAGACATTGATTTATAGCAGCGAATTAAAGAAGAACACATGAACACAAGTCATTCAAAAGATCTCTTTTATTGATATTGAATACAAGATTACATCTGTGGGCGCAAGGCCAAATTACAATGTCTCTCGTGCTCACTTTTCTCTCATTTACAAGTCACTCTGCTCTCTCTCATCTCTCGATGCAATACTTGAATCCAGCGGAAGCTTCGGAAGGCGATATCCATACATTATGTCCTGTATAAGTCTTCAGATCATGCGGCCGCACGCTTCGACTCGCCAAGGAACTCCGTACCTCGACGCATCCAAGCGAACTCCGCGCTACGAGCTTCTACCTGTGCCTGCACATGAAACACTGTGTGGGTGTCAGTACCACTGTACTGGTGGAGTGAGCTCCTCGCCCACCCATACAGAACCTACACGTTTCATTTACTTTGTGCAACATAAACCCTTTTTCGATTGTCTTTCTATTCTTGCCTTAGGATCAGTTTTAGGACCGGCGCCTTAGCGCAACTTGTGTATCGGAACCATCCCGTGCTTGCAATGTCAACGTTAACTCATACTTTGTCTCTAGACTACTCCTCGTGCCAACAATGTTAACCTATCAAGTCGTGTCCGCCTTACGGCCATAATCAGAGACGCAACTACACGAAGGACTCCATTTCCTTGCCTCTAGACCTTTCTCGTGCTTGTATTGTCGTCGCACCGACTTATACTTGTCTTTTGTGCCAAACTTTGGGACGTAACGACTCGGTCGTGCCATGAACTCGATTCGTGCCTCAATATCTCCGAGGCAGTGCCTCCTTGTTTAGTCTTGCCTATACTTGTGTTGTGATAACGCGGCCGTGCATCATATTTCGAGGTCGTACCCAATAACTCAACGTAACTTCACACAACTTGCCCTACGGCCCTTCTCGACTTAACTCGCAACAACTCGAGCCTAACTCATGCAACTCTATGCCAACAACTTAACACTCGACGCCGCCTCTCGTGCCGAAGCACGCCGCCTTCGCTGTAGACAAATCTTAGGCTCAGACATTGTGTCTTTTTAACTCATACATATTCAACTCAATCCAAAGGCACCCACGCGGATTGCCGCCCGTGCCGACACATCTATATGAACGGTCACTGGCATTGACTAGCCATCGTGGACATAGCCTGGCATTCGGGACCCTTGCACCGCCGGTTGCGATCCTCGATGCAAGTCCCCGACCTACCGGTTGCTTCATACCCAGCTCGGCTATAATCTGTTCTTCCTAGGCCGAGTCGGTGCCCATGGCCCAGGGCTGCCGCTCGAAGAACCATCGCCCTTGTCGACAAGTTGTCCATGACCACGCGCCTACGCTAACTTCTAGACTTAACGTAATGCATGGTCATATCATCATCATTTAGATACTTTGCTTTATTCTTTTCATACTTCCTTTGCAGAGCCCAAACCAGGGTTGCCTCGGCGACTGAACCACAGTCCCGACACATTTTTTCTCGGCGACTAACCATCGCTTAGACTTAACATTCTTTGAACTCAGGGAACGGCTACTGCATAGCCTTCCAACTTAACTTGAACATTACGTGTTTCCTTAAGTATCGACCGACCGTGGCTAACTTTCCACTGAACCAACCGTGGCTCGTGCCTCTAAACCAACTCGTGTTCTATGCAACGCTATCGTCCAAGTCATACTTCATATGATGGGCCTTGGGGTCGTGGGACTATTTATCTTGACAACCGCAGAATGAGCGGGACAACACGTAGAATAACTTAGGTCGACCGGCATAACTTCACCTAACTCACTCAAGCCTACAACATAACCCAAGGGACGAGCAAAGGCTATGCCAAGCCTTGCGGGACAGGACCGTGCATGCTTTAACAAGCATTTGTGCGGGCGACGCCTATGACTTAGGCTAACTCTCAGCTTTTGCACCGAAGACCAACTTTCCTTCTTCCAAGCCACGGGACGAAGGACCGAGTGTCATTTTCAAAGCACGTCGTGCACCAACTCTAAGCCGACCGTGGGACGTTTTCCATGTTCTAACTCGATTCAAACCGTCGAGATTATTCCCTTAGCTATGTGGATGCGTAGCTTTTATTATCAAGCCTAACTTGTGCAGGTTGAAAACACGATTTATTATGTGAAGGCAAAGATGAGGAGAGTTCACCGAAACTACCCCACCTGAGCGATGTCTCCGAGCAGCCGTTGCAAGGCTAAGGCCGAACGCCGTCGGCGTTTCGATTCCTCCGATTGACTTTGCGGGACGGGGCACTACAGAAGGCACCACTCACAGGAGGCGTAGTTGAGGCGCCTTTGAAGGTGCGTCTTAAGGGCAAGCCCCCGCAGTCATCCAAGATGCCAGAAAGGGCTCACATCGCCCTCTCAGACCCCAAAGTCAAAGCTATGGTGGATTCTCCTGATCCGACCCCAGTGCTTACAGATGAGGAGCTTGGCGAATATATCTCTGCTGATGTAGATGCACCCTCCTTAGACAATGTAATCCCGCGGGATAAAATCTCGTACTTCATCAATAATAGAGTGTCTTTTAATTATTCTTGTCTTCCACATTGGAATGCCATGTATACATTAGATCACGCTCTACGGTCGTTGCAAACACAAATAACGATCGTCCATAATGTAAACCGAGTAGTCCCGTCTCAAGGAGTCTGTTTCATAAACCCTCCACGAAGCCGAGACGAAGGATCCGTCATTTTTGGCAAAGTCGAGCGTCATCAAGACCTCCCGCCACTCGAGCCTGAACCTGATACCGACAGAGTACAAGTCTATCGGTATACGGATACAGCAAAGCACATCATCCAGAAGATGGGCTACGACCTGAAAAGCAACAAAGGCCTAAACTACGGCAAGGGTCGACCTCTCCCTCTCCAGCTTTCAATACCCAAAGGAAGGCCGCAAGACTACTACAACAAAACTCGACGGGGGATAGGCTATGTCACGCCGCCATCAACTCCAGAGAGTTCAGACGCAGAAGACGTAGAACATTCCCACTCGTCCGAAGCGTCGACTTGGGATTCTGATACCAGTATCGGATCAGTCTTCAGGAAAGTGCTGTCAGCTAACATGACGTCAGCACAACCTCAAAAAGGTGAAGGCGAAGACCAAACGCCGGAATCCTTCGAAGAAGAACCCTGGGCTCAACGCCTAGGAGAGCAATGGGAGTCTCGTTTTGAGTTACGTGAACCTCCCACCGAAGACGAAGTCGAGCAGATCGACCTTGGGGACGGATCTTCTTCCAAATCCATCTTCGTCAGCAAAAGCCTAGAAGGAGAAGACCGAGAGGCTTTAATCCAGCTGGCTAAAGAGTATATCGACGTCTTTGCCTGGAGCTACGAAGACATGCCAGGACTCGATCCACAGATCGCAATGCATAGGTTGAACATCTTACCTGATGCCAAACCTATCAAACAGCAACAGCGACGTTTCCGTCCGGACATCATGAATGCCATCGATCAGGAGGTGGACAAACTCTTGACTAGCGGCTTCATCCGTGAGGAACAACACCCAGATTGGGTAGCCAACGTCGTACATGTCACCAAGAAGAACGGGAAGATACGAGTCTGTATCGACTTCAGGGACCTCAATTCCGCTTGCCCGAAGGACGAATTCCCGCTTCCGATCACCGATGTGATGATCGATAACACATGTGGCTTTAAACGCATGTCCTTCATGGATGGGTATTCAGGCTACAACCAAATCAAGATGTTCCCCGATGACGCGAAACACACGTCATTCAGAACTCCAAAGGGTGTTTTCTGCTACAAAGTAATGCCCTTCGGCTTGAAAAATGTCGGTGCAACATACCAACGAGCTATGAGCACCATCTTTCGTCAACATCTTCGCAAAACAGTCGAATGCTATGTTGACGACATCGCAGTCAAGAGCCGCCTTAAAGGGGATCAACTACAGGATCTGAAGACAGTCTTCGATCTCATGCGGGCACATCAACTCAAAATGAACTCCGCTAAATCCTTCCTGGGGGTTTCTAGCGGCAAATTCTTGGGCTTTGTCATCACGGCGAAAGGCATTCATGTTGATCCCGAGAAGACCAAAGCCATCCTCAACATGGACCCTCCGAAGAATCTTCGAGAACTTCGAGGCTTACAGGGATGTCTGGCATACATCCGGAGGTTCATAGCAAACCTTTCCGGTAAATGTCAACCCTTTACTCAGCTCATGAAGAAGGGAGTCTCTTATGTCTGGACAGAGGAGTGCCAGAAGGCTTTCGACGACATCAAAGCCTACTTGACGAGCCCACCAGTCCTGGTGGCACCTGTCACGGGCAAACCATTTCTTCTCTACGTCCGTGCCATGGATCATTCCCTTGGCGCTCTGCTGGCTCAAAACAGCGATACAGGCTATGAGCAAGCAATCTACTACCTCAGTCGAACGCTCATCGGGGCCGAACACCGGTACAACCCCGTTGAAAAGGAGTGCTTGGCTTTGGTGTTTGCCATCCAGAAGACTCGTCATTATGTCTCGAGCCAGACAATTCATGTCATTTCCCGAGTCAATCCACTCAGAGTCCTCATGACGAAGCCAGGATCATTGAACTCCCGGCTAGCCACATGGACAATTTTGCTAACACCATATAATATGGTATTTGTTCCGCAAAAAGCTGTTAAAGGTCAAGCTCTGGCTGACTTTTTAGCTGCACACCCCATCCCAGAATCCTCAAAACTCTATGAAGACATCCCGGATGAGGTCCAAGAATCCAACGTCACCGAAGGAAGCTCCGTTTGGCGAATGTTTTTCAATGGCGCTTCGAGAACAAGCCCCAAAGGCCAAATCATCGCAGGAGTGAGGGTAGTCTTAGTCTCCCCCGATCAGTTGGTCATCCAGCGTGCTTACTCACTCTCGAAGCCGTGCTCCAACAATGTTGCCGAGTACAACGCACTCGTCATGGGACTCCAGCTCGCACAACAGCTGGGGGTGGACCATCTGGAAGCCTACGGTGACTCAAAACTCGTCGTGAACCAGATTCGAGGGCAGTATGAGGTTCGCCATGAAGATCTGATCCCTTACCATGAAGTTGCATTGAACATCATTTCAACCTTCACCGGGTTCTTCATCGAACACGTACCTCGTCTACAAAACTTGGAGGCTGACGCTCTGGCTGGCCTCGCAGCCTCATTGGCAGTGCCCTTTGGGACTCAATACTATGTCACGGTAACAGGCCGAGACTTGATTTGTCCCAGAAACAACCTGTGCTTGCAAGTGGCCCACGCCATGCCGACGAACACTAGTGTTAATGTCCGAGACTGGAGGTTCCCGTTCATCGACTTCGCTGTCTACGGAATTCTTCCAGAGGATCCGAAGGAAGCCGTCTCAGTCATGAGATGCTCTCTTCGATTCTAGTACGACACAGCTACTAAAATGCTGTACCGACGCTCCTTCGATGGGCTCCTCCTTCGATGCCTGTCCAACGAAGAAGCAGCCGAAGCTCTCCGAGAAGCTCATGACGGAACTTGCGGAGCTCATCAACCCGGTCCTAAGTTGCAGGATCGACTGCGACGTATGGGCTACTACTGGCCAACCATGGCCGCCGACGCTGTTGAATATGCTAAGAAGTGTCACGCATGCCAACTCCATGCAGACTTCATACATACTCCGTCTGAACCACTACATCCTACAGTCGCCTCCTGGCCCTTCGAAGCCTAGGGCATGGATATTGTGGGACTAATCACCCCTCCTTCATCAAGAGGACACCGCTTCATCCTGGCCATCACCGATTACTTCTCCAAATGGGCAGAAGCAGTCCCACTGGCGGAAGTAAAGAGCTCCAGGGTGGTCAGCTTTATCAAACACCATGTCATTTACCGTTTCGGAGTACCCCGGCGGATCATTCATGACAACGGTCCTCAGTTTATCAGCCACATTTTTAGCAGGTTCTGTGACAAGAATCGCATTCAAAATGTGGCATCCACCGCCTATAATCCGGCAGCAAACGGGTTAGCAGAGGCGTTCAACAAAACCATCGTCAGCTACTCAAAAAGGTCGTGTCATCCAATAAACGCGACTGGGACGAAAAGCTTGGCGAATGCCTTTGGGCCTACCGCACAACGGTACGGACCCCGACAGGCAACACACCATTCTCTCTGGTCTACGGGAGCGAAGCGGTATTGCCTCTCGAGATCCAGATACCCTCACTCCGCGTAGCAATAACAAACAAACTCACAGAAGAGGACAATCAACGTCGTCGTCTGCGGGAACTGGAGGCACTCGATGAGAAGCGTCTCCTAGCTCAACAATGCATCGAACTCTACCAGGCCCGTATATCACAGGCTTTCAACAAGAAGGTCAAACAAAGGACTTTCCAAGTTGGCGACCTGGTTCTGGCAGTCAGGAGGCCGATGGTGTTAACTCACAAGACACCAGGAAAGTTCGAGCCCAAGTGGGAAGGACCTTTCATCATAGAGACGGTATACTCAAACGGTGCTTACCGCCTCGCCAAACCCAATGGAGACTTGTTTATGATGCCCATCAACGGCAAGTTCCTAAAGAAGTACTATTCTTGACATCCTTCAGACATGTACCTCCCCAAGGGGATCTATGGGCCCAATCATCGGGATTCACAAACAATCTCCTTCCACAAACTCATCCGCTTCTGGAACCTAGCTGTTCCGTGGCTTCCTTCATTAGAAAGACAACCACGTCCACATTACCTCTGAGTTGTTCCTCTACACCCTACAAAGCGGAATCTTACACTACGTAAGCCGACGCTACCCTTCATGTTTACCACGTCCACATTACCTCTGAGTAAATATCTCGTACAAACAACCCCTGCGTTGTCGTACATTGATCGCAGAACTTCCACGTCCACATCACCTCTGAGTTGTTCAGCGTATCCCCCAGGATCATTCCTACCACGTCCATCACACCTCTGAGTAGGATGATTCTATCATTTGAACCCAATGATTGCCATGTCCACATCACCTCTGAGCAAATATGTTGGTTCCTTCAAACTTATTATCTGTGCCTAAAAACCAAGGTGCGCAAAAGATAATAGGTCCACACAAATCATCAAGTTCATAATAACAAAAAAATGAACACATCACAAAAAGTTGCGTACTTCTTTATTTTTCTGAAAGAGAGAGTACAAAAACTACACTATCCCTCGGCAAAGGGTTGTAAAAGAACATAAAAAAGAGGAAAAGCTACAGTCCCTGAACCTCCCCAGGGTAGGCTGAGAGCTCCCTGACTCGAAGTCTTAGGTCGGCTGTACGGGCCTCCACAGTCGCCAGGACTCGTCGCTCAGCTTCTTGACGCATCAATTCAACAGCCCCAATGGAAGTATCGCTCTCATGCTTCTCATCAAGCTGTTATCGCTGCTGTGCCAAGGCAAGAGTCCGCTGAGTAAAAGTCGCTTCTTTCTTCTTGAATGCTGCATGTTCAGCCCGGACACGCTCGGCATCTAACTGGAGTCGGGCCCGTTGGTCCTCAAGGCGGCACATCTGGGTGTCGATCTCCGCGATATCAGCATCCAATACAGCTCGAGTTTCCATCGTCGTCTTCATGGACTGAGATAACTGCTCTACAGCAGCCTCAGTCTCAGCCACCTCGCGCTCCCAAAGGCCCACAGTGGCCTGGTATGAAGACTCGATCTCGGCAATCAGCTTCCCCTTCTCCGCATCTATCAGGACGGAGAGGTCGTTTCGCTGGATGCGCTGAAGTTCCGCGAGCCGCTCGTCCACCTCGATCACCGAAGCCTCCAGAATTTCGGCCATATGGTCGTAGCCTTGGTGAATGCGGATCAGCTCGATACAGGGCATTGCCAGAGTTCTTGCCGTCGCAAAGCTCCCATTGGCATCCATCACAGCAGATACACCCTTCTGCAGCATTTTGTACACCCCTCGACGAGAAATTTCATATATTCGTCTGCATCCGCCAAGACCTGCGACGTCATGGCAGGAGTTGGAGGAGCTACTACAGTTTGCGGACCGGAAGAAGATCTGCCAACCTCAACCTGCGAGGCTTGAACCTAGGTATCAATGGGCTCTTCATCAACGGGGGCTGGACTGCTAGCCCGAGGAGCTGAAGGAACAGAGGAAGCCCGCACAGGCGTCGAGATAGTACCCCAAGTAGGAGAGGCAACGGAGGGTTCCACACCCTCGCCCTTCTCAAGCCCGGAGGAACCACCGACGTCAACGGCCACCTCTTCTACCCCCAACGTCATATCAACAGCTGGTACCTCCCTTACCAGAATAGGGAGATTATCATTTGTCTCTTGACCCACCTCAGCTATCGTCACCGGCAGACGGGTCTCGTCACCAAGTCTCTCCACAGGGACAGAATCTGTCGCTACCTCCTGATCGGCAGCCGCCTCAACTTCCACGGTTGAAGCCGGGGTAGGACTCGGCAATGATACAGCCGACCTCCCCTCATCATGATAAGGAGGGGAATCAACCCTCTCCTCTGTCTCAACCATATTTGTTGCCCCCGCAGTAGACTCTTGCGGATCCGCGGCAACGTCATCCAAGGCCGACGCTGTGGCCTTTATCTTCTCGGAAGCTGCTGCATCCTTAGCTTCCCGTCTGACATAATCCGAAGATGCTGGAATCTCTACAGCAACATCCTCGGTGTTCTCCTCTAAGGGAGATATCATAGTGGGTGGAATACGCACTTCAGACGAGCCCGCCGCCTCCCTTGGCCTGCTCCCACCAAATCTTGGAGTGCGGGGCTTTCTTTTCAGCGGCTCCTACACAAAAAGAGAGAAGCATGATTACATAAGAAGCTGAACTTGAAATCAAAACCTTACGGGACACCTTACCTCTGCAGATGCTGAGTCTGAGGATACCGTCGGTGACGATGCCCTCTTCTGCTTTTTCGATACAGGAGAGTCGACCTTTGTATCTGTACCCCTTTTCGTTTGATCAACCGAGGGTTTTGCCTGACCCCCGATAGATACGACGGGGGTGCCTCGATAACCCGACTCGGGCGGACGGTACGACCGAGCCTTCGCCGAAGTGTCTGCACCCGCCGCTAAATGGGTGCCTGCAATAAAACTGGTCTCCCTATCATATCCGGTGGGCGGAGCAGCCATAGTACAGTAAAATCTGGCGGCTGAATAGAGAATCGGCGGCCGCAGATTCTGGACAGGGAGCGTAAAGCGGGCTCCAGTACATCCGGCATTATAGTAATGCCAAGCTCGTGCACCATCCAGCAAACTCCCAGCATACCCCAAAGTTATACTGGGATTATCCAACATCAATTGGGCGTACCCGAATTGCCTCGCAAAGCGACTCGGCAGATACGGTTCCAGGTAACACTGGTTCCTGTTCCGATATACCAAATGGGACGGCCGGATACTTTGTAGCCAGCGGAATCCCCATGGAGACAGAGTGGTGGCATCCTCACCCGAGTCCACCAGATCTTCGTTGGCCTCAAAATCAGAGAAGACAGGACCAACTTTGGCGATCTCCCATCCCTGAAGATGGGATAAAACTTTCCTGCAAACAGGAACACCAGTGTGTGACCAATTCCTCCGGTGGAAACGCCGGAGGAATGCATCTCCGGACCTGTGGTCTTCCTCTGAACCCGGGCTCATCACATTGGGATGGTGTAAAATTAACCACCCCATCAAATAATGAAACGGCAGTTCAGCACGCGGGAAGTTGTTGTTTTTGCCCCGCTCGTGAACGACATCTCCCGCAAACTCTCAAAGACCCCGCAACAGATTACACACCATTGCGGGGAGTAAAGCTAAAGGACGGCCGAAGGCCAACTTCACGGTCGGCAGAATTAAGTTCCGAGTCACCCTCTCTACAGAGCCAGACCCGCCTGAAAAGACGTGGTCCCGGAGCCAAATCATAAGATACGCGACTAATACTGCTTTTGGCGACATCCGATAGGTGAGATGCCAAAAACAGCTATAGGAGCGTTCATCCGACTGCTGGTCCTCGTTCTCCAAGGGATTCTTCTCGCCTAACCTGCTCATTTCAGAAAGCACCTCGTTGCGAGAAAGTGCCGGCGGAGTAGAAAAATGGGAAGGATCCTCTTTGTCCTGCCTAAAGATGTGATCTCTCCAAGCAGTCACATGAGGTTGCGTCCCGCCCCTGTCCTTTTTCTGCATATAGTAGTGATGACTCGCTACTTCTTTGAAGACAGCCATCATCTCATCAGCTTTGTCTCCCAAGACCTAGAATTCTTCATTGGTCGGGAAGTACTCCTCGTAAGGCTCCGATCCCCAGGGGAGTTTTGATACCTCGTACATCTCATGAAGCACGAGCCCTAGCTCCCCCACCGGAGTGAAGAAGGTCCCGGTATGGGTATCAAACATCTCCAAAAGTGCAAGGAACATGTGCCTATTAATCTCTACACCTGCCTGAGTGGCACGGATCGCAGCGGTCAGCCCAATCTCTTCGAGCTCAGTCTGAAATCGCGACAGGATCCAGTGTATCAGTTTGTCCCATTTTGAGACATAATGGCACCAACCCTCTACCCGAAATTCTCCCTTGGGGTATGATTATTCCATCAACAACATGCGACGAGCAAAAGTCGAGGCACCCAAGGCAAAAGTATTGACGGGAACATCGCTATAAATACTCCCAGGACGAAGAGTCCGCCAGGTGTGAGAGGTACCAGCTCGCGAGGCGGTCAGAGTATCCCTCTGATCAGAAGAAGAATCAATTCTGATGACGCCTGCCACCGCTCCTCCTTGAGATGGAGTAATATCCCAGGACATTCTTCTTTTGGAAGCAAGACGACAGAAAGTTAACAAAGGCCATTGACGTTCAAGCTGCCTGACGGTCATATGCACACCCCTGGCTGTAAAGAACCAGTCTTCTTTGACCTTCAGCACCGTAGCTTCAGTAGAAGAAAGGCGGTCTCCGAACAGGAACTCAGGCTTTAAGAAGGTCACTTTTTCGGAAGTGGCAGATTTCAGAACGCCACGTTCCATCATCCGTTTAAGGAACCCGTGATGTTGTTCCCGAATTTGAATCATTCTTTCGGGATGCTGATCCAACATAATAGCCGCTTGAGCAGGGTTTATCACCTCTTCATCGTAATCTACTCCCATCTGACAGAGTGCAGCGTCCAGGAGCACTTCGTTCAAGAGTGGGATAGTCATCGACACTGACACAAAAATGCAAAGATATTAGAGACAACACAAAGATCAGAGCTTCATGCTCGTCAGATGCGCGTATCAACGCATCTGAAAAAGGAGCCTCAGCGCATCATCAGGGTATAAACCCATGCGCATTAGCGGTAGAGCCTCGGCGTATCGTCAAGGCGTGAGCCCATGCGCGTCAGCGAAGGCTTCGGCGCATCATCAGGGTGTAAAACCCATGCGCGTCAGCAATTAAAGCCACAGTGCATGAAAAAGGCCTGAGCCTATGCACGTCGGCGGGAATGTTTTCCATATTGATAGGAGACAATAAAGCTCACCGACTACCGCCGGCCGAACTTCGACAGGCGGGCGAGGAATGTCACTCACGACAGCCGCTACCGGCTCCTTCTCCTTCTCCTTTCCTTTGCCGGCACCGCCGCGAGGAGTCTTGGGAGCCATTCTAACAGAGAGGAAGAAGTTAGGGTTTTGAAGAAAGAACTCTAAAGGAGGCAAAGGCACAGAGTAGAAAAACTCTCTCTCTCCACCTCTCACCTATTTATAGGCCGTGGTCGCACGCGTGAACCGATGACGAGTGATCTCAGTCGTCGTCCTCGGGTCTTGTGAAGATAACAGCAGATAAAACTAAAAGATCATCATTAATCTTTTCGGTTACCGAGGCATTATCATATCCATTAAATGAGAAGAGCATGCGGCTGAATAGGCATGCGCCCCAACAGTCATGCCCCCTGATCGCCATGCTTCTTATTCAAAGTATTCCAAAACTTATTCAAAAGTTTTGAAAACTTTGAAGGGGGTCTTGTAGAAGCATGAAATTTTACAACCAGAAAGACCATGCGCCAGACATTACATGCGCCAGAACTCAAACAGCAAAGTCAATAGCCAATAGACATTTGAAGAAGGACTTTTCATTTATATATAAAAGTCTATTACATGTCTAGAAAAGGTTGTACAAAGGAGAATTTCTACAAAGAAAAGATCCTAAATCTACAGCCAGCGGCCACCATGCGCCTTCAGATAGGCGCAGCAGTCACCATTGGCCTCCAGATAGGCGCAGCAGTCACCATGCGCTGCCAGTTAAGCGCAGCAGATACCATGCGCCTCCAACCAGGCGCATTCCACCATCTCTTCAGCAGATCAGTTATGTGCATCCCTTCAGCAGCCCAGTTATGTGCCGCTCTTCCAGCCAGGCTCACCTGATAAGTGCTTCGATTACACAAAGCATTTAACCCTCTGGCTGGAACCAAGAAAGAGAAGAGCACCGCAAATCTGTGGCCAGGAGAGGCTTCGAAAGAGCCTCCAAAGGCCAAGGAAGACCGTGATCGAAATACGGCTAAAGGAGAAGCTTTCAGAGTGGGCGACACCCACTTTGAAGGAAGAGAGAGCCTAGCACTGCCATTCCGATCTACGGCTCTTCCGAAACAACGGAGACGAGGCCCGAGCATCCCTATCTTTAGATGCAACAGGCACCTTCCGCCTGCCTCAGAAGCCCTCGACTCCGTCTTTTGGATGTAACAGTCACCTTCAGGAGCATTAACGACGACATGGCGTCTCATCTTCATCCCTCGGGAGCACTTCGTCAACAGAATGCACCCGAGAACCCGAGTTCATATTGGAAAGACGTGAGGGAATGAGAGGCCAACCTTCTCTCCATGCCACTATTTATAGGCCGGGCAGATCAAACCCATGCGCCAAGTGGATGGCTCTCCGAATTCTATGCAATGAACTCACATTAAATGGATGAACCAGACGCCTCGACTTCATCCAAACGGCTATTAAAAGCACTCGAGAAGCTAAACAGCCGCATCATCAAAGACGTGTCGGATGCGTCGGCTGGACAGCGCATCACACCTCTTCAAACATCAAACAGATGCGCCCTGTACCTAGCGCATCATAGGGGATGCGCCCCCATACGTCCCCATATGCCTAGTGGAACGTCAACCGACGCGCCCACTCAGCTGTCCATCGAATATCACCAACATTAAATGCTGAACTGACAGAGTTGGCAGCACGCCTTTCCAAGTCTGAACGGCTGACAGCTTTTGCAGAAAACGAAGCATCTACAACGTCAGCATCATCATGACTCTATCCCGACGGCTACTGCCACGTGGCCACTCGACCACCCGTATGCGCCTCCGCGGCCATGCGCCCAAACCTGTATGCGCCTCAAAAGCCATACGCCTCAGACCCTTCACTGATCCCTAAAGGCAGAAGAAGAGTCTCTAGTTGAAGCTTTGCATGCGCCTCAAAAGCCATGTGCCCCAGACTGATCTCTGATCCCGAAAGACAGAAGGAAAGTCGCTCGCATGCGCCTCAAAAGCCATGCGCCCAGAACGGCTCGTGACTCCTAAAGGTCATGAGGCAAAATCTCATCATGCGCCCAATCCAAGGTGCATCCCACCAAATCATCCCCCCCACCAAATCAGAGATCTCCGAGCCATGGGTCGACGACACGTGTCCTTTGACTCAACTCATCCAAGATCTCAGCAACAGAAAGATCTTCTCCTCTGCTACGTGCCGGCTCACAACAGCAGTATAAAGAATTCAACCTCGCGAGTAGGGCACATCATCCATGCGCCTTCATCAGCAATCTCCACGTGGCATCCCCACGCACCGGCGTATCCTACATTTGCACGCATGAGCAGTCAACCTGCCCTGCTATAAATGAAGGGACCATTTCCTTCCTACACACACAGGGAGAGAGAGACATATACGAACAATCCAGACAGATATCACCAGAGAGGCAGATACAGACACTCAACGTCTTCCTCTCTCAGCCAGCTCCAGCACCCAGAGCAATCTACACCTTCAGAAGACCGATAACCGTCGTCAGCCCGTCAATGGAGTCAACGTATTACCACTCGCTCCATTGGCACTTAGGACCCAGATTAAACAAAAGTGTACTCCTAGGACTACATCTAAGTCCTATATTGTAACACTGTTCTGTTTGTATTAAGATTTGCAATCAAACGATTTTAATGGCAAACAAGTTGTAGTGTCTTACTCGATTCCAGTCACGATAGTCCACGGACTAGTATACGTTGGATCATGACATGAGATATTGTTCCTAGATTTTCTTGGTATATATGTACATTTCCTGTCTTGTTCCCTGTACTTGTATAGACACCGATTCATAAGAGGGAGTGGCTATCCTCTTAGGGAATCCCGTGTCATGATATGTTATGTCCAGGTCCATTATACTACTCGGGGATAGGGAAATTATTAGGGGTTATGTGATCAAAGCCCCATGTCACTATTTTGCTTGTGCCACTCTCACCTGTAACACCCATATTCTGAATACGTATTTTTGGTTAAGCCTGCATGTATCATGAACCTATATTTTATTTTCTCAGATTCTGGCCTGTAATTGTATTTCTGGCTCGACTTGCAAATTTTGGGTTTTCTCGTAAAATGGGTTTTGACTTGGCTTGGTTTTATTTTGTGGAGGAGAATTGGTTTGATTTGGTTTGGTTTGGTTTGGTTTAAAATGCATAGGAGCACTTTAACCTACACTCCACCCTCATTCCACCACAACCCACCATCATAAATCCCCACCTACTTTTCTCTCTCCTCTTTATTTTTCATTTACTTCTCCATCTCCTTCTTCTTCCTTCCTCTACACAACTCACCAACACCCATAGGCAAGTGCACCTTGCCACCACATGAGAACCACTTTCTATTTGTCCATTAGCTAGATTAGGCCATGGTGATCAACATTAGTGCTTGACATTTTGTGATTTGGAGTCTCCATTGTTCTAGATCTAGGTTTTAACTATTTTTGGATTTACATGGTTTTGATCTATTTTGGTTGGATTTTTGTGGGTTTTGATGCTTCATGTGGAAGAGAATTCAATTTTACTCAAGTTAGAACTTTTAAAACCTAGATTTGGCTTTGATTTGACAAAGATATGAAAATTTGAATTCTTGGTGTTCTGGTTCTTCTTGGCCTGGAGTAGCAGCCTGTAGCCTGCGCTTTTTAGCGCAGTGCTGGACTGCATATCCCCTCTCTCGGCCTGCGCTCTTTAGCGCAGTGCCGACCGCGCAGCTTGCCTCTTGGCGAACTGCGCTCAACCCGAGTGCGCATGGATTCATGCGCAGTCTGCTCATGCGCAGTCCGCTCATGCGCAGTCCGTTCCTGCGCAATCTGACCCTGCGCCATCCATTCCTGTGCAACCTGATCCAGCGCAATCCATCTGCTGCGCCATCCACCCCTGCGCAGTTGGTACCCTGCGCAGCTCACCTCTGCGCAGTTGGCTCCTGGCGCACTTGACTCCTGTACAACCCGACCCCAGGGACCCTTGCGTAATTTGTCCAATCATGGAGATTTTTTTGGAATGACTATTGTACATGGCATGGTATGACAAGAAATTAGCATAACACGACAGTGACCCGTCGTGGTGCACTCCTGACATGACCAACCTGACTTGATAGTGACCCGTAGTAGTGCACTCCTGACATGACCAACCTGACTTGATAGTGGCCCGTCGTGGCGCACTCCTGACTAGTACACTTGATATGATAACTTGACCTGATATATCTTGAATAGCTGTTGCGACGGCTACCTGACATGACATGACCTGTATAATTAATCCTGACACCGTGGGCGATTGTGCTTGTACAAATAATCCAGTCATGTCTTGCATCATGTCTAGGAGGGGACTCCTGAGTACCACGGTCAGGAGTACCTACTGAATTGGACTAAGGTTAATAATTAGTATAATTCACTAGTCATGAAGAGATGTTTCCCCAGTTACAGGCGATCCCGTTATCCCGGCCGCAAATGATTGGACTTGTAGTCCTGCCGACGAGTAGGGCACATTTTTAGCCCACTGTTATGTGGGGCACCCACCATTGTCACTTAAATGATTGAACTCTATTGTCACTATAATGCATTGTAGTCTCTAGATTGTCACTATAATGATTGCCTGGATAACCTGGATAGCTGCAGGGCCTGTGACTACTTGGAGCATCTCATTGCATCTTACTAGTAACTAGGATTGTGATAACCCTAGTTAGTTAATGTAGAAAGCCGTAGGCAATGATTGGCCGTGATTGCTTGGATGGAGTCTAGTACAGTATAGTATTGTCTAGAAATGATTAATTGTAAGATTGTACCAGAATGATTGAAAGATTGTCACTCCAGATTGTCACTATAATGATTGTCACTCCAGATTGTTACTTGACCTGATTTTTATATTTATCTTGCCGATAAATGGTGAGAGAAACCAAGTTCGGTTCAGACGAAGGGTTATAACCCCGGTCCTTGTTTGGTTTACGGGTGGTAACCTAGCTATCTGAATAGTCCCATGGTCATCTCATCGTATATCATCCTGTCATGCTTTTCCATATGTCCTATCTTTCAGTGATTCCATGCAAGATTGTCTTTTATAATTACCCATCATGCTTTTCTTAAACTACTGCCTTTTATTATGTAATTATTTTATTGTGCTAAATTGCTGGCTTTTGTTCTCATTTTGTGGCCTCCTTTGTGGCACTTGCTCTTCCTGGGGTCTGACCCAGCTGGTTTTGTATGGCCAGATACCGGAGCAGCAGTAAAGGATCTACCTGTCTTCCAGCCCGATGGTGGTCACCAGGCGTAACCAGGGCAACGAGTGGGATTTTATTTTGCTCTCCCACTCCCTTATAAAAATATTCTTTTGAGGCGTTTAGTCCGCCGAGCAAGTGTTAGCTCGTTTGCAACTTTATTTACTGTCTGCCTACGGGCTGTAAGCATGATTGGCAACTCGAGGTTGATCATGTATGACTTAACTCTTGCTAGTCCTTACATTTAGTACGACTAGCTTCATGATCATCTGGATATGTAATGTTTGGGACGCCTTACAATTGTATATTTGGAGATCTGATATCTTGTGATTATTATTAGTTGGTTGTGATTGAGACAATAGAATAATTTATGACCTTAAGAGACTGTTGGCTTGTAGATAAACCCTCACATATCTAGACAGCCGTGACCGTATGGTGAGATGGATTCTATTTCATTATACGTAGCTGGCTATGTCTGTCCCTGCTCTCCAGTATTCTGGTTCTGGGGCGTGACATCACCTCACGTAGGGTGTAGCAGATACCTCCATGTCCATGTTATCCAGGTTGGCCGGCATGACTTTTCGTTGAGGTCACCGCGGATTGCCGGGCCAAGTGGATAACCCTACCATATTTCCCTTGCCGATCACATAACGCTCTAATAATTCAAGGCACATTTTATATTTACTTATCTTATCATATATCCTGTTCTGTTCTACATTCAGTACTTTCTCACCATGTTATGATATTCAGTTACTCACATGTTCTATATGTCTTTATATTGTACCTTGATTGGAGACTAAGTTCTGCTCGAGAGAAGGGATTACAACCCCGGTCCTTATTTGGTTTAAGGGTTGTAGCTCAGCTTCCGAACGGTTCCCAAGTCTTCATATATCTTTGTCTTGTAGTTCATTATACTGTCTCTTATAGAATTTGTTAATTCACATGGAACTGCTGTTAGTGCTTGTACTTGCTCATTTTTCTGACATGATACCGTTATGATATATTACAGATGACTCTGAGGCAGACTGCTCGACCTATTATGGGCTCGAGTCAGATGGAGTAGTCCAGGACCGTGGCCTTATAGTAGAGCCACTAGATTTTGTACTCCCGGAGTAGTGTAGCTTAGTTGGGTTGCCTGGACTGCGATCCAGCTAGTATTATCAGACTGTAGCTTCTATGTTATATTTTGAGACCCTGGGATGATGTATATATATTTGGGCTTGTGTTGGATCTTGGACTTATTCTCTTTTCATCTATCATATGTTTCCTTCTGTGCTATCTACCTTAGTTTTATTCTGTGATTGAGACTGTATTGATATGTCACCTCCACTCGGAGTGTATATACTGTACAGGTGCCTTTATACTGTTAGTCGTAGTATTTACAGACCTTATATACAGCGTTCTACCGCCGATACTGCAGCGTAGGCTGGACGTACCCACTTCTCGTGCCCCTAATCAGGGTGCGGGTCGTGACAGTGGTCCACAAAACGGTATACCGCCGGTATGCCGGAGCATGCCGTCGGTATGCCGACATTTCTCACAGAAGGTTTTGTGGCCAATAAAATGGTATACCGCCGGTATGCCGAAGCATACTGCCGGTATGCCGATCTATAGGATATTAATTTTTGACTTTAAGAAGAGAATGCTTTTAGTTTGTCATCCAACCTTAAGTGTTTACAGAAAGACCTAGATCTTGTACAGACTCGAAATCATGCAGTGTAGGAAGCCGTCTATGCACGGAGCGCCGGTCTTTACATCAGTCTTCAAGGCTATGGATGGTAAACTTGAATGGACAGACTTTATGTAGTAGAGCTTCTGAGAAGATATCAATCTGAAAACAGAGAAAACTAAACTACGAAGATGCTGCTAATATTATCAAAATAATAATGTGCCAACAATCTCCCCCATTTTGATAATTGACAAAATAGAGAGATAGCATCTTCAAGGAGTGACTCCTCCGTAGGTAGACAACTCCCCCTCAATATGTTTTTTCCTCCTTTGTCACTTAGTCAAAGATAGGAAAAATAATAATGATAAAAAAATAGCATAAATATGGAGCACAGTATCATAGACAAAAGCATGTATTGATAGATAAGTTGGAAATTGAATACATGCACTGAATTAGAGTGCCAAGGCCACGAGTGTTGGCTCGCATCTGCTCCTCTGCCTGAGCCATACGCATATCGAAATGCTGCTGAGTCAGCGGCATGTAGCGGCCGGAGGCAGGAGGAGTAGAGGCGGGTGCGGCAGGAAGCGGAAGCTGGCGGCTCTTGGGAGGAGGAGGCACGTGATGTAGAGGCACCACCGATAGAGTGAGAAACAGTGAGGAAGGATGGGACGCCGTCCGATTAGCATTGGGAGAGGTCGACTTGCTTGGCTTCCAATATGAGAGTGATGAAGGAGCCATAATAGAGATTCTGCTTCCCCGCGGGCAGGACGCCGAAGAAAGCATGGAGAAGAGTCTTGGGAAAGGAGAAAGGCTTCCTCGAATACAAGTAGTACATACATACCAGGGCATCACCGATGATGGCGTCATAGTTCCCGCCCTTAGGATAGAGCATGTGGCACACAATCCTATGGAGCTCGTAGTAAAACGGCTCCAGTTTAGCGGAAAGAGCAGGGATAGCAGGAGGGTTTGGGCCCTTACAAATAATGGCGCAGAATTCGTCAAAAGAGACGATGCCGAAGAATGAAGAGCAGCCAAGCCCGGTAGAGCCTCTCCTCTGTCCGGGACGCTAAGAATGCTAGAGAGGTCACGAGCCGTCAGGCAAAAATGACGGTCGTTGACCATCGTCTCAATGGCTTCGTTCTCCATGTCCGGGACTATGTTGCAGTAGAAGAGACGAACGGCGGCGGGGTAGACAGGCACCTGACGTCGAAGAAGGGAGGAATAGTCCAGCCGCCTCGAAGAGAGAAACATGGTCGGGGAAGAGATTCCAGTTAATGGCGCGGCTTTTGTAAACGTTATAGTGCACGAAGTGGTGAAACCAAGACTCGGCAGCCAGTGGAGAGGTGAAGACCCGCTGATCGTAGCCATGGGGGAGAGCCACCGGGGTGAAGGGATTCGAAGCGATGGAGGAGGAACGAGCACGCTTGGGGGCAACCTTGGGAGAAGAAGATAGGTGGAGAAGGAAGTAGGGTTTTGTGAGAAGTGTAGGAAAAAGAAGAATAAAATAGGGTTTTTAAGGAGAAGGAGGGAAGGGGAACGGTTATGGAGTTGGGAATGGGAAGGGTGGGTTGGAAATGATGGAGATAAAAGAGGAGTTATGGGAAAGAGGAAGGGATGGGTAGTTAATGTGATGGAAAGTTAGGATATGGGGAAGAGGAGAGGAGGAGGTGGTTAATAAAGAGGGAAGTGATTTGATGTGATGGGTATTAATGAAGAGTAAGGAATAAAGAGAGAATGGAAGAGAGGTGGGCCCGTGCTGGATATGACACAGCAGTCCGTCGCGCACCGGTATACCGTCGGTATGCCGACGTATGCCGACGGTATACCGATTTTTGGCACAGAACCTAATTCTGAACCAAAATCGACATGCCGTCGGTATGCCGCAGTATACCGTCGGTGTGCCAGCCGAGAAGAACTATGAGTCGAAATTTAAAATACCTAATTCTTGGCAAAGAAAAATAAAGCGATCTTCCGGGAGCGGTTTGGTGAAAATATCGGCTAACTGATAAGTAGTGTCAATAAATTCAAGACGAATATCCCCCTTTTGTTGATGGTCACGAAGAAAATGGTGTCTAATTTCAATGTGCTTCGTGCGTGAGTGACAAATCAGGTTTTTCGTGAGATTGATCGAGCTAGTGTTATCACATTTAATAGGAGTACAAGTATGAGAAATGCCATAATCTATAAGTGTTTGTGACATCCAAAGAATTTGTGCACAACAGCAACCGGCCGCAATATACTCGGCCTCAGTGGTTGAAAGAGCAACATAATTTTATTTCTTACTAAACCACGATACCAAGGATTTCCCAAGGAATTGATATGTGCCGCTAGTACTTTTTCGGTCAATCTTGCATCCGGCAAAATCTGCATCCGAGAAGCCGTGAAGCTCAAAGGATGAAGATTTCGGATACCAAAGGCCCATGTTCACGGTGCCTTTGAGATATCGAAAAATACGCTTTACTGGCACATAAGTGCGATTCCTTTGGATTTGCTTGATAACGTGCACAAAGACATACACTAAACATGATATCAGGACGGCTAGCAGTTAGATAAAGTAAACTACCAATCATACCTCGATACTTACGGATGTCAACCGATGTGCCATCCTCATCATTGTCAAGCTTTGTCGTTGTTGCCATAGGAGTCCTCATTGATTTGGATGAGTCAAGTTCGAAACGCTTGAGGAGATCCTTTGTATATTTTGCTTGATTGATGAAGGTCCCTTTGGGTCCTTATTTGATTTGTAATCCCAAAAAGAATGATAGTTCACCCATCATACTCATTTCAAATTCTTCCTGCATAACTTTAGCAAATTCTACACAAAGTGTATTGTTAGTAGAACCAAAAATAATGTCATCGACATAAATTTGAACCAATAAAAGAGTGCCACTATGGAATTTGATAAAAAGTGTTGTGTCAACCTTGCCCTTAGAAAAATTGTGTGAAACAAGAAAGGAGCTAAGGCGCTCATACCAAGCACAGGGAGCTTGTTTGAGGCCATAAAGGGCTTTGTGGAGTTTGAACACGTGATTAGGAAATTGAAAATCTTCAAAGCCAGGAGGTTGTTTTACATAAACTTCCTCTTTAATAATACCATTTAGAAAAGCACTCTTAACATCCATTTGAAAGAGTTTAAAATCATTAAAACAAGCAAAAGCACATAGCATACGAATGGATTCAAGACGAGCAACCGGAGCATAGGTTTCGTCGTAGTCAATGCCTTCCTCTTGGTTATAGCCTTGAACAACCAATCGGACTGTGTTACGAGTCACTAACCCATCTTCATTAAGTTTATTTCGAAACACCTATTTAGTTCCAATAATGGGGTGATTTCTAGGTTTTGGGACAAGTTCCCAAACCTTGTTTCGCTCAAATTGATTTAGCTCTTCTTGCATCGCTATCATCCAAAATTCATCAAGAAAAGCATCATTAACATTTTTAGGCTCTATTTGAGAGATAAAAGCCACGTTTGCACAAAGATCACGAGTGGAGGATCTAGTGCTAACACTGGAGGAAGGATCCCCAATGATAAGTTCCTTAGGATGATTGGTGACAAATCTCCATTATTTTGGGAGATCCTTTTGAGGAGGCTCGAGAGGTGGAGACTCTTTTGTTTAAGGAGTCACAACTTCATTGTTAGATGAAGAAGGACGATCTCCAATAGAGGAGTTCTCCAACCCAAACGAGATGTCATCAATATCCTTGATTGACTCTTCGACAACAAGACTTCTTTTATTAAAAACACGAAAACCTTTACTATGAGTAGAGTATCCAAGGAATATTCCTTCATAGGCTTTTTCTTCAAACTTGCCTAAGTTATCCTTGGTATTCAAAATAAAACAATTACAACCAAAAACTTTAAAATATTCAATAGAGGGAATTTTGTCAAACCAAAGCTCATAAGGAGTCTTCTTAGAAATAGGTCTAATCAAGACCCTATTTATAACATGACATGCCGTGTTAACGGCTTTCGCCCAAAAATATTGGGGGAGCTTATATTGGTTTAACATAACCCGGGCCATATCGTCAAGGGTTCTATTCTTTCTCTCCACAACACCATTTTGTTGAGGAGTTCGTGGACAAGCAAAATCATGTCCAAAACCATTCTTTTCACAAAATCTTTTAAAATCGGCATTGTCAAATTCTCCTCCATGATCACTTCTAATCTTGTTAATAGAAAAACGTTTCTCATTTTGAACACATTTACAAAAAGTAACAAATTCACGAAAAGTATCACTTTTGCAAGCAAGAAAAATAACCCAAGTAAATCTCGAAAAATCATCAACCAAAATAAACGCATAAAGCTTGCCTCCAAGACTAGCAACTCTACTAGGACCAAAAAAATCCATATGAATAAGTTGAAGAGGTCTAGAGGTATTCACAGAGTTGATGGATTTGAAGGATGACTTGGTCAACTTACTCTTCTCGCATTCTTCACACACCATATCCTTTTTGAACGGGATACTTGGGAGTCCTCTTACGAGCTTCTTGGTAGCAAGACGAGAAATGGTATCCATGTTGGCGTGTCCGAGCCTCATGTGCCAAAGCCAACTTTCATCATTCTTAGCAACTAAGCACCTGTCATTGTTAGTGTCTTCGACAAGACATAAAACATAGATATTGTTTTCTCTAATGCCTTCATAAACAATAGATCCACTTGAACTATCGGTAATGAAACATTTGAGCTTAACAAACTTGATATCATAACCATTATCGGTAAGATGACTAATACTAAGAAGATTGTGTTTAAGATTAGTAACAAGACACACATTCTTAATACAAGGATAAGGAGGGGAACCGATATTACCATTTCCTATAATATAACCTTTAAGATTGTTACCAAAGGAGACATGACCTTCCTTCTTCATCGATAGCGTTGTAAATAATGAAGCATCCCCGGTCATGTGCCGTGAACAACCGCTATCGAGAATCCACTTGCTTCTAGCATGAGAAGGACTCTTCACCTACAACATAAGTTGAAGATGAACATTTTGTTACCCATGATTGTATGGGTCCTTGAGTGTTAGTCTTAGGAACCCACTTAAAAACTTTCTTATCAACAAGTTTCCTTGTATGACAATAATTGGTCGTATGTCCAAGCAAGCCACAGTAGTTACAAATCATAGAGGATTTAGAAGAAGATGTGTGAGTATCATGCATATGTGAATCTCTGGTGCGAGGAGTTCTATCATTAGTATTATGATGATGATAATAAAAAGCATGATGTGAAGTGTTTTTCTTAACAAATGGTCCTTTCCTTATGTTAGAAAAGAATTTGTGTGTAGTGTTCATGTAAGAAGTATGCCTAGCATTGTGATAAGTGTGGAGGTGTCTTGGAGTATGCATGTGATTAGTGTTTTTATTACCTAGTTTCTTACTCTGTACAAGAAGATCATTATACTTAATAGAAGTATCATATTCTCTCCTATTAGCATCTTGAACCTTATGCATAGCAAATTCATAAGCTCTTCTCATGGATTGAATCTCATCATCATTTTTCTTGATAGTGACAAGGGATTCTTGAAACTTGAGTCGCAAAGACTCTATCTCATCCGTGTCAAAAGCAGGAGATTTTCTCTTTACATCAATAATGATGCTTGAGAGTCTTTCTACTTCAAGTTGAAGAGCATCAACCTCTTTTAGAGATTTCTTGTATTTATTCCTAACACCTTTGTGCTCTTCATGCAATTCAAGGATAGCTTTCTCCAAGTCATCATAAGTAAGAGTATTTAAGGAGAGATCATCAAGTACCTCATCGGTTGCCATGAGACAAACGTTGGCATTGTGTTTGCACTCTTTGTCGTTGTCGGAGTCGCTTGCGTCACTCTCACACCAAATGCTTGTGTTGGCAAATTTCCTGGAGGACGAGCTTCTCTTGCTAGGCTTCTCGTACTTGCTTGAGTCTTTTCTTATCATCGGACAGTCCCTCTTGATGTGTCCGATTCTTCTGCATTGATAGCACACCGGATCTTCCTCATTGTCCCGTCTGAAGCGGTTGGCTTTGTTGAATTTGAGGAACTTCCGGAAGTGCTTAGCTGTGAGAGCTATTTCTTCATCATCGTCCGACTCATTGTCGTCGAAGCTATCCTTGGAGTAGGACTTTGTAACTTTGAGAGCAAGAGACTTCTCCTTCTCTTTGGCCTTCTCCTTTTCCTTCTCTTGTATGGAAGATTCCTCTTGATCTTTTATATCGAGTTCGTGAGTCATAAGCTTCCCCATGAGGGTCTCAAGGTTCATGACTGTCAGGTCGTTCCCCTCAATGATTGCGGTAGCTTTAGGACTCCATCCTTTTGTCAATCCTCTAAGAATTTTTCTGATCTTTTCATGAGCAGGATATTCCTTACCAAGAGAAGAGAGAGGATTAATAATATCACCAAAATGAGTAAACATATAAGTAATAGATTCATCATGCTTCATTTTAAAGGACTCATATTCTTGCGTGAGTCTACTAATCTTGGATTCCTTCACTTGTGAAGTACCCTCGTGTGTGACTTCAAGCAATTTCCAAATCTCATTGAAAGTCTTGCAAGTAGAGATTCTATTGAATTCACTACTATCGAGAGCACAATAAAGAGCGTTCATAGCCTTGGCATCTCGACTAGCAAGCTTCTTGGTATTTTCAGTAAGTGTGTCCCTAAGGGTGTCAGAGGCAATATCCTCAATAACTCTGGAAGGAGTAGGGAGACCATTTATCACACAATCCCATAAATCGAAATCTATGGACTTCAGATAAATGCTCATCCTAATCTTCCAATAGTTATAGTTGGTTCCATCAAATAGGGGAGGCCTATTTGTGGAGTGTCCCTCATTGTGGAAGGTGTTGATACTAGGGTTAGTGGCCATGGATCACTCAAAGGGGTGTAAATCCAAATCAAGAGAACAAAGCTCTGATACCAATTGTAGAACCCTAGAGGGGGGGGGGGGGTGAATAGGAAAATAAAAAATAACTAGAGCACAAGAAGCAATATATGACAAATAAAAGGAAAGAGTAAGAAGATCAAACACAAGATGTATCCTGGTATCCTCGCTTGAGGTAATCCAGTCCCGGAACTCTCTCCGGCTTAAATCCACTATTTAATCAAAATAGTACACACGAGTTTGGATCCAAAGAACTTGCCAACTTCAACACGAGTTTGGATCCGAAGACTCGTCAACTTCAACACACGAGTTTTCTTACGAAGGCTCGCCAACTTCAAACAAATGAGAAGATAACTTGTTGATCTTCTAACACGTGAAGATCGAAAATTACAACTCTTAAATACTCTAGCACTTTGGGAGAGGATGACAATTAAAAGCTTGGTAGAGTATTAATGGTGGAGCTCTTGGTTGTTTGAAAAATTTATGGCAAGAGTTGGTGAAAGTTTCAAGAGAGAGAAGGCTTTCATTTATAGAGAAACCAAGAGTATGTGGCATTTAATGCTCCTGGATACAGCTTGACCGACATACTGTCGGTATGCACCGGCATACCGTCGGTATACCGGTCAACCAGTAACGGTCATATTAATATCCGTTGGGAGCATTTAATGCTGCCATTAATGCTAGTCAAAGAAATTCAAAAATCAAATATTTGTAACCCGGTATACCGTCGGTATGCCGCGGTATACCGACGTTTTATCACAGAACGTTTTTGAGGCAAACAAAACGGTATACCGTCGGTATGCCGGAGCATGCCGTCGGTATGCCGACGTTTGTCACAGAACGTTTTGTGGTCCACAAAACGGTATACCGCCGGTATGCCGGAGCATGCCGTCGGTATGCCGACATTTTTCACAGAAGGTTGTGGCCAATAAAACGGTATACCGCCTGTATGCCGGAGCATACCGCCGGTATGCCGATCTATAGGATATTGATTTTTGACTTTAAGAAGAGAAAGCTTTTAGTTTGTCATCCAACCTTAAGTGTTTACAAAAAGACCTAGACCTTGTAC
>JANAVB010024045.1:525000-563127 GCA_029216955.1 Iris pallida | reverse complement strand
TAGGTAATCTAAGACTCCTAACTAAGTAGAATATTATATATTATATCTATATATATATATATATATATATATATATATATATATATCTATATATATATATTATATATAATATATATATATATATGCACTGGCCAACATTGGCCAAGCCCCGGTGGCTATGATGCAACAAGCCATCGAGGCTGGCTATATATATATAGATATATAGATATATATAATAATTATATATATATATATATATATATATATGCAAAAATATATATATATATATATATATATATATATATATATATATATATATATATATAATTAATGCAAAATATATATATATATATATATAGATATATATATATATATATATATATATATATATATTTTTACATATATATATATAATATATTATATATATATTATATATATATATCTATATGCACTGGCCAACATTGGCCAAGCCCCGGTGGCTAGGATGCAACAAGCCATCGAGGCTGGCTTTACCAGTCCGAACAACTACTTTGGAGCACTAGCAGAAATAGTTAAAGAAGTATATTTGCACCCGACTGAGGACACAGCTGATCAACTCCAGGCAGAAACATCAAGGCGAATGACAGGGTCTCAGTCACCAACAAGAAATAAAAAAATGCTCTACAGAGGGAACGACTATGACCACTAGGTCAGCCGCGAAACTCACCAAAACCCACCTCCCACGTAACTTAAATGCTTAACTTCCTATCTCGGAATGTTAGGGGCCTCGTGAACAAACCCACCTTGAGAAGACAAATAAGTCTCAAGAGAATTCACAAAATCGACATTCTCGTGATCATCGAACCTAAAATCTTTCCAAAAAAAACTCAGGTCCATCCAGCTGCAGCTCGGCTTCTCCTCGACCATCGCTGGATGTTATAACATTTGGATCCTTTTTGAGGCCGACGTTAAGAGCGGCATCATCAACGACTCCAGACATGCTCTCTCGTATTGGGTGGAACACCCTATGCTCCATTCCCGCTCCGTTCTGTCCGCCGTTCATGGCAGTTACGACATCAATGAACGGAGAGAGATGTGGGATGACCTCATGCTTACCCAACAAAATTACATCAATCTTTCTTGGCTATGCGTAGGCGATTTCAACGCTCTTACTTACAGAGAGGAGAAGTCTGGAGGTCGTCCCCTATCCCGGCAGCCATCCAGGACTTTACCAGCTTCATATTTCGTGCCCACCTATCTTCCCTTCAATACACCGGCAACGCCTTCACCTGGTGCAATATGCAAGAAGGCACCCGTAGACAATTCTCTCGGCTGAATCGTGCCCTCATCAACTCGAAGTGGCAGGATTTGGAGATAATCTCCAACCTATCGCACCTCAACACCACTGAGTCGGACCACTCCCCTATCCTCCTAGAGATTAAAAGCAAATTGAACCAGATCAAGAAAAGCTTTCGCTTCCATGACTTCTGGATCCACCACCCCAGTACAAGAACATTGTTGCTACGGCTTAGAAAGGAGAGGACACCCCTCAGCCCCTGGGCCGTGTCGCGAACACAACTCAAAGACACCAAGAAAACCCTATCTGTTTGGAGTAAGGAAGCATTCGGGGATATCTTCCAGGCTGTTCGGATGGCTGAGAATGACATCACCCATGTGGAAGCTTTATTCACCAGAGACAGTTCTACGGCTGCTCGTGCCCCCCTGAACCTAACCAGAGCGCTGTTGAAATTCCACATTAAAATTGAGATAAAATTCTGGAAGTAGAAAGCCTGACTGACCTGTGGTAGCGAGGGACCCAGAAACACTAGTTATTTCCACTTCTGCGTCAAGGGGCGGAGGCAGAAGCTCAACCTTCACCAGATCGCTAATGAGAACGGGGACATTATTAAAGATCAACAGGGCATCCATCGGGCAGCAGCGGATTTCTATTCTCAAATGTTCACCAAAGAGATATCACCAAGGACGAGATTTCCTAGCGGTGATCCCCCGCCTGATCGATAAAAATGACAACGCCCATATGGAGCTTATTCCATCGAACAGGAGGTCAGAGATGTCGTGTGGGCCATTGACGAACACAGTGCCCCGGGACCAGACGGGTTCAACGGTGTGTTTTTTTCGATCGTGTTGGGACATCATTAAGTAAGAAATTCACGAGGCGATCATCGCCTTTTTCCAAGGTGTAAGGTACCCCAGATCGATTTCCTGTGCTAATCTGATTCTTATTCCAAAGCAGGAAAATCTGGAAACATTCAAAGACTTCCGTCCTATAAGCCTGTGCAACTTTATCAACAAAATCATCTCCAAGATTATTGCCAACCGTATGACTGAGATCCTCCCCAGAATTATTTTGATGAGCAGCGTGGTTTTGTTCACGGTCCGAACATTTTAGACAACATACTGATGGCCCAGAAAATGATCACATGCATGAAATTTCCAGCGAGGGGAGGAATATTGTCATCAAGCTGGACATAGAAAAGGTATACGACGGACTGGATTGACAATTCATGATTTGGGTTTACAGAGCCTTCGAGTTTTCAGAAACCTTGACCAACATCGTTTGGAGATCGATCAGCAATTCGTGGTTCTCCACGATCATTAACGGATAAGCCGAGGGCTTCTTCAAATCAAGTCGCGGATTCAAACAAGGTGACCCGTTATCCTCCACCATATTCATCATTACCGCGGAAGCCCTTAGCAGAAATCCGAACAAGATGGTGAACTCCCCGAATTTCCAACACTTTCACACAGTTAGCGGTCGCCGGATCATAACCCACCGGGCGTACACCGATGATATCCTCATCTTCTCCTCTGAGGATATAGGATCGATAGAGGTGGTTCACAAAATGCTACAGAGATACACCAAATGCTAGTCAATGCGTCAATCCCAGCAAGAGTGTCATTTACGTCCACCACAAGACCAACAGAGAACACTCCGCCACCCTTACCAATATCACTTCCTTTTCTATGATGTATCCACCTTTCTATTATTTGGGATGCCTATTGGTGTACGACAGATCCAATATGGGGATCTTTGAAGGACTGGTCGATAAGATTAGGAAGAACTTGAGGGGTGGCACAACACCACTTTATCACCTGGCAGGAAGATGATTTTGATACAGCACGTGCTCTCCTCTATCCCCATATACACCCTAGCCGCTTGCTCCCTCCCCCAAGAAGGTGCTTACTTCTATTGAAAACATATTCTCCAGCTTCTTCTAGGGCCACTGTGTTGGTAAGGACAAGCATCATTGGGCAAGTTGGGATACCATGGCCAGACCTACAGGCGAGGGAGATCTTGCAGTTCACAGGCTGTCGCATGTCGTTGAGGACTTCTCGATGAAGCTGTGGTGGAAGCTTGGGTGAGCTGTAACCTCTGGGCACGGTTCATGAAGGCCAGATATTTCAAACACATTCATCCGTCAGATGCAGATTTCAACTGTAGATCCTCCGCATCTTGGCGGCGTATCCTTCAGGGGAGGAACCTTGCTGAACCTCTGATCCGTCTTAAGTTGGGCTTGGACGAATCATCCTTATTTTTTGAACGATGGTCCAAAATGATCTCCTCCCCAACTACCGGTGGCACCTTCTCATTGTACCATTAGATATATATGGGATTCCTCAGGTAACTGGAACTGGGAGAGGATTCATGACTGGAGTGGAGAAGAGGCTGCTACTCAGCTCCTCGACGTCGGGCTTCAGATCACAGTGGAACCTGACGTTGTGCAGTGATCTACTACGAACGGATCCTTCTCGGTTGCTTCTGCTAGAGGGGTCGTCAAGGGCATTGGGGTACCTTCCCCTATAACGGATCTTTCTGGAACCCTCGTATACCCAAAAAATGGTCCTTCTTGTTGTGGAGAGCATTTCGCAAGAAACTCCCCACCGACAATGCTCTCAACACTATTGGATTCAGCTTGGCCTCTGCATGTTATGTTGCTCGGCAAGAGAGTCCGAAACGGTTGATATTTTGAACTCAGGAGACTCGCCCACGAGGGTATGGAACATTTTATCTTATCGTTACAGACAGAACCATGGCGGTGGGAGCTTCAACGCTCTCCTGGCCACTTGGAGTACCTCCTCTCACGGCCACCAGATCGTTGCAGCCGCCATTACATAGGTATTATGGAAGAATCGCAACAAATTCAGATACGAAGGTCGTCAATACTCGTCCGGCCAACTTATCCGAGAGGTTCTCCGTCAAACTCACAAAGTCAGCAGGCACTGTAATCACAGTCTCAAGGACTTCTGGCCGTCCATGCTTTACTGATCCTTGGAGAGCGGGGCGCCAGTTTTTATGCTCATTTTATGTCTTCTTTTTGCGCTTACTTGTAAAGGCTTCGACATTTTACGCCTTGATATGAATAAAATAGGGGTTTTTTTTTATATATATATATATATATATATATATATATATATGAAATAAGGTGATTTTATTTCTGAAAACAAAGCTTACAAGACGTGGGTCATCTCCAACCTCCATACATCCCCATTTATATTACATATGATGGCATTATTTCCCCTGCTTCGACCTTCGAACACTCTATTATTACGTTCTTTCCAAACATGCCAGACAGCTGTCATAAGTCAAATTCCTGCCTCTCGTATCCAGTTCGGATCTCTCCTCGATTGCCTCTATGTTCTGGAGGATCTTTTTGACGTCCAGTCCTCCTGCCGACTGCATATCGAGTTTCAAGGCTTGATTGTACCATATTGGCTTCGAATACTCACAATTGAAGAATATGTAGGGGGTGGACTCTCCCACCAGTTGGCATAGAGGGCAATTGGGTAGGATAGGGTTTAGTAGAGTATGATATGGTTAGGTAAGGTATTGGGTTTTACCTATGTGACATATGATAGAATGTATAAGGTAAGGGTAATTAGTAAAGGTATTGAATTTGATCCTATATATGCATAATATAGGTAGATACATAAGGATATGACATGGTATGGCAAGGTATGGACCTAAAACCTAGGTATGGCCTAAATTGACCTAGTTTAGCTAGATATTGACTTAGTTGACCTAGTTTGACCTAGAAATGACTTGGAAATCTAAAATTGAGCTAGTATAGCATGTTTATGTTTCTAAAACACAAATTAACATAAATATTTTATATTTATGTCTTCGAGGTACCGTATCAGGTACCTTGATATTTCACATCGGATCTCAGGCGAGTACGTTTTTGATAATTTTGTTCATGATATCTTTTATGTTTCTTGTATTTAGTGTAGATATCCTTGATTTATTGACATAATGGTTACACGGATTGGTATTGCCTAGATCCGTCATGAGATGTTATTCCAAGACATAAATGGAATAACAATCCTTCTGGCCGCATAAAGCGTATGAACCCTACTTTTGGTGACGTTCCACGTCTATCTTTTTGTCAAAGTGTCATAGCTGTCTTTTTGTCAGTTTTGACAGAACTTGGCAGCTTTATCAGACGAACTGATCCTCTTGGCCGCATATCTTTTTCTAGCTGGTTGTCGACGGGCCGCATAAGGCAGTAAATCTGTCATACGCTTTCCTTTATGGACCGGTTTGGCCCAAAGTACATATGCGACAAATTGTGATCCGCATGAACCCCATATTTTCTATGCTTCTATAAGACCCCCTTCAAAGTTTTTAAATTACAAATTTGGAATACTTTGAATAAGAAGTATGGAGATATGTCAAGCCGCAGGGAGTCTTCAAGTCGCAGGGATTTTTTGAGCCGCAGAGAGCTCTCGAGCCGTAGGGATACTTAAGCCGCAGAGAGACTCCATCAGCCAGCCAGCTGTCACTGCTGTATTTAATTTTCTTGATTCGGTTGTGGATCTCTTTTCGAGATAAAGCCGACGATTACTAGGGGTAAAGTCCCCAAACGTCGACTTTATCTTTAATGATCTCGAGAATCGAAGAGGCGCTCTTCAAGATGAAGTCGACGGTTATTTAGGGATAAGGTCCCCAAACATCGTCATTATCTTTAATGATCTCGAGAATCGAAGAGGCACTTTTCAGCAACTCTATAAATAGGGGTCATTCGGAGAGAGATTTTCCTCTTTCATCTTTTTCTCCTTCGACTTCATTATACTTTCTGCTATGGCTCCAAAAGCTTCCAAGTCGACCGGTACGACGACCAAAGGGAAGGGACTTGCTTCTCCGTCGAGAGCGACAGACTCTCCTTCCATTCATCCCGACGTGCAACTCCCTATCAAGAGTAAGGATGATGGAAATGCGACGACTGAAATTTTGAATGGCCGTATTGCATATTTTATGCGCGGGCCTGCATATAGCCTCTATGCTTCAAGCCTGGTCGATGCATGCCCAATCTCATTTAGACCGCATGTGTTCTATGATAGGACCGCATGGACTGAGCCGCATGAGCACTGCTTATTCGAACTTGAACCACATAAGTGCTCCATGACTGATCCGTATGAACACTTCATGAATGAGCCGCATAAGTGCCTCATGACTGAGCCGTATGAGCACTTCATGATTGGGCCGCATGAATACTGTATGAGTGGGCCGCATAATTGCCTCATGACTGAGCCGTATGAGTACTTTATGACTGGGCCGCATGAGTATTTCATGACTGAGCCGCATAAGTGCCTCATGATTGAGATGTATGAGTACTTCATGACTGAGCCGGCCTCATGACTTTGGGCCGCATGAGTACTTCATGCCTAAGCTGCAAAAATGCATAAGTGCCTCATAACTAAGCCACATGAGTTGCATAAACTGCATAAGTGCCTCATGACTGAGCCGCATGAGCACTCCATGACTGAGCCGCCTAAGTGTCTCATGCCTGAGCCACATGAGTTCTGTTAGGCTGCATAGCTAAAAAGGAGTCCTTTGTTTTTATATGACTATCTTCTTTCTTTGATTTTTGTAGCATCCGTATCGAAAGCTGAAACCATTGTGAAGGAGGAGATGCTGCCCCCCTTTCATCAAACAAGAGTAACCGTTTGTTAAAGATGAGGTGATACCAAAAGTTGAGGTAAAAGAGGAGCTGGCATCCACCGGAGAGGGAATTACTCCCAAGATTGAGGCTGCTGTGAAGGAGGAACCCAAGTCTGAGGGTAGTAGTACTGGGAGTTCTGATCCTCTTGCTCCCGCCGAAGACCTTAATCAAATAGATCTTTCATATGCGAAATGGCTGAGAGAATGGTATATACCTCACACAACTATGATCCTTGACTGTAGGGATCCATGGGATGCCATGTAATTACTGTTTCCAGGAATATGATAAATAAGCGTTCATATTTGTCTTTGTGTTTCTATCTGTCTTTAGCTGTAGTTCATGTTTTGCTTCTTTTGGATACCAGTATAATCCTTTACTGAAGGTGTAGTCCTATGAATGTAACTAATTTTGAATAAATAGAATACATTCACTCCATTCTTTATTTGTAGTATTTTTGGTGCTTGTACTAGAGGGCCTAATACAGCATTTGTGTTTGATAAAGGACATCCCACTGAAGGATATTTGTGGACCTATTTCCCTTTTTTGCATCGGAAATGCGAGCAAATAGATTTGAATGATATTTTGTGGACCTACTACTCTTTGGTACACCGATGGTGCGAGTAATAGATTAGAATAACTTTTATGGACTTATTACCCTTTTTGTGTACTGGCGATGCGAGTACTGATAATAAGTGGAGAGGAAACCAACATATTTACTCAGAGGTAATGAGGATGTGACAAATATGGGTCAAAACAGAGCCTTCCTACTCAGAGGTAATGAGGATGTGGTAGGAGTAGGCATAATAGGGGTACACAGAACAACTCAGAGGTACTATCAACGTGGAAGTTCTATGCATTGGGTGATTTATTTGTGATGGATGGAAAAACAACTCAGAGGTAATATAGACGTGGTTATTTTTCGTTGGAGAATTTTGTGGACCTATTAACCTTTTTATGCACTGATGGTGCGAGTAATAGATTAGGATAAATTTTATGGACCTATAATCCTTCTGCGCACTGGTGGTGTGGGTAACAGATTTTGAGGCAAACTCTGGTGGAGAAAAGCATTTAATGTGGATGTTCATAGATATGACCAAGAGATGAGATATGAATCCATTCGGAGCAGATTTTGAGGCAAACTCGTACCTAACGGATAAAGGTGCCTACCATTCTAAGAAAATGTAGTTAAGAACAATCCTTCCTACACATGGGCCCTGGCTAAATAGGATCGGCATAGTCCCCCCTTGGGGCACCAGAGGCCCCATCAGTAAGAGCATGACGTTCCACAGAATCGTCAGTGGCCGTCAGTAATCATGGGTCATAACCCCGTATCTCCAGCGGAGAGTCCGGGTCACAAGGGAAAGTGCATCGAAGCCCATACGCTAAGGAATTGTCCTCCCCGCCCAATGCCTACTGTGTTGTATCCACAACACAAAACCACTATAACCGCTAAGTCAAACTAGCATGCAATCTCTATTAGCGGTTATTCTATCGTACGGCTTGTACGTACTGGTGGCCAGCCAATCACGCACTTCCGTATTCTACATGTGACACACAACTTCGTGTTACAACGTGTCAAGGCCAATGAATACAACACACAAGGTGGTCTCTTCAATCTAGGTTTAATGTGTAAGAAAAATAATACATAGCAAGACTATAAATGAACAGTAAGTTCTAACAGGTTATGCCATGTATCACAGTTTATTTTGCATAAAGAAAATAAAACAATGCATGAAATATGAGCTAAAATAAGTAAACAACAAATGGCAAGTGTCTTACCTGGTAGTATGCCTGATGTGCTGCGATAATCAATGTGGCACGAACTTCGACTTCGATGCAACAACTATGCAAGTGGACCTCTGTTGATGGCACGGACAGTTCCATTGGGTCCGAGACAGTCAAATTTGTTAGGGTCGATAGGAGAAGGACAGAATTGGTGAGGGAAGTAGGAATAATGGCTTGGTCATGGACAAGAGGATAATCGAAGAAAATTTAAATAATAACGTAAATACAATTTTAGAAAATTATTTATAATATTTTGAAAACTATTATTAGTAAGATAGGGTTGATAAATGTTTGAAAAATAGAGAAATAAATCGATTTAAGCTAAAAGCCAAAGTTTGTATAATATGCTTATGGTAATAACTATACTTTATAAACAAAGTATTTTAAATAGATATTCAAAAATATCTTATAACTCATTTAGATCAAATAGGTAAAAAATCTCAGAGAAACATAACTAAAATACCAAAAGGAAACAAAAAAACTAAGAAAATCACAACCTTGCTGTTGTCTCTATTTCCTAGTGGTTAGAAGCACGCAACTCAAGAAAGGAAAGGGAGAGAAAAGGAAAAATAACTAATAAAAACAAAACAGAAAAGGAAAAAAGAGAGAAAATAAAATAAAAAGTAAATAATAATAATAATAATAATAATAATCGAAGAGCTGTTACTGCCATCCCTTCTTAATAGTGAAGGCTTTAAGAAGAAGTAAAGAAAAAAATGCAAGAGGGGAAAGAAGAAGCGGAGGAGAGAGAGATGAGGAGGGAAGAGTGAGCAGGAGAGAGGCTGTAAGGGAGAGAGAGGCGGCGGAGTGACAGTCCGGGGGGAGAGGCGAACGGGAACAACGAGAGAGGTGAGAGAGGGAACGGAAGGTGGAGCGGCGGAGGGTCAGAGTGGGGATGTCGTCCGCGCGGAGGCGGAGGATGGAGGTTTCGATGGCGCATCTCCGGCGTAAGAGGGAGGAAGGACTCGGCGGATTTCGCTCACTCCGGCGGTGCGGCGGAGTCCTGGAGATCGCGGCCAAGGGCGGAGGAAATGGGGATCAGGCGGCGGCGCTGAAGGGGGCGATCGCGCGGCACTGGGCGTGGGTTTCTTTGGTGCGGCGGGCTCACCGGTGCTCGGCGGTTGCTGGAGCTTTCGAGCTCGGCGGAGGGAGCTCGCCTCCGATCGTACGGCTGGGAAAGGAGCCGGAGGAGAGCGGATCTGGTGGGGCTGGTCGAGGATTTTTACGGCGGCGGAGTGGCGCCAGCATCTTTGAGGAGCATGGCGGTGGTCTGAACCACTCTCTACCGGACGTTATACGGGGTCGGATCTGGCGACAAGCACGGTCGGGGACGCTCGGCTTGACGAGGCGGCCTCACGGGTCCCGACAAAGGTTAGGGTTTTCTTTTGGTTTGGATTTCCTCTATGTTGGTTGTGACGGCGGTGTTGGTCGTTGGTTTGGTGAGCAGGGGTTTGGGGAGGTGTAGGTCGGGTGGCTGGGTTGATAGTGGTGGTGTGGTCGGGTGGCTATGGTTGTTTGGTGGAGATGGAACGACGGGTGGTGACGAGGTGGTGATGATGGGTGATGGTAACGGTGGTCCGGTGATGGCGATAGGGGTTGTAGTGTTGCCGGTGGGTTGGTCGGGATGGTGTCTGATGGTTGGCAGGTTTGGCCATTGATGGTCGGGAGTGATGGCGATGATGATGGATATGGTGGTCGGCAGCACATGTCTGTGGGATTAGGATTAGGGTTTTGATTGTATCTAGTCGGGGTTGTGTCCTGCGAGACACGGATCTGGATGTCCGGATGTGTCGGACAGAAAGAGTCATATGTATATGTAAAGGAAGACAAGTAGTGGATGGGGCACGGACACGGTCATGGACACGATGCACTCACTTTTGGTTGTAGAGAATTTTGTGGAGAATTGGCTTGTGGAAAAAATAATGGATGAGTACCTGCCTATTTATAGGATGTGGGAATTCCCATTTGGATAGGGTTAGATTTAATTTAAACCCAAAATAGATAATTCGCAACTTAATTTAAAATCAATCAAATCTAAATCCAAATACAAATCCAATTTAAATCTAATTAAATTTTTAGTTTAAAATCAAATGGAATAAATCAAATTTCAAATATTTAACTATTTAAATAATTCCATAAATTCAAATCAAGATTTAAATTGCCACAATAATTTTGAAATATATTTTCCAAAAATAATAATAATAATAATTTCAAAAATTACATTATTATTTAAAATAAACTAATAATTAATTACGAAAATATATATGTATGCACAAATAATATTTACAAATATACACTTTTCTAGTATACCTTTTTGTAAGAATATTATTATATTATAACTGTCTAAAAGTTTTTCATAAATAAACTCATAAATTTAGAAACTTTGATAGCTAAAAATAATTAATATATTATCTTAAAACTAAAAATAGAAAATAATTTTTTCTAAAAATATGTACGCTCGCACATATTTGCACTCGTCGAGCAATTACGAAAAATAAAATTTCATGCGCGACGTACAATACGACTACGCGACGTACAATACAAAATTTTAAATTAGTACCAAATTTATTTTAAAAAATTAGAAAATTTAGGGGTTTTACAATGTCGTTTAGACATAATATTTCTTGAGGAAACTTGCGTTGATGGGCATCATGAGCAAGTCTTCATTTTGTTTTGCGAGACGGTACGCGCCGTTGGAAAATACGGTCTCGATGATGAACGGACCCTCCCATTTAGGCTGGAATTTGTCGGGGGTCTTGTCAATCATGACCATTGGTCTGCGAATGGCTAAGACAAGATCGTCGACTTGGAATATTCTCTGTTTGACTTTCTTATTGAAAGCCCGAGAGATGCGTGCTTGGTAGAGCTCTATGCTTTCTTGCGCTTGTAAATGCTTCTCATCTAATGCTTCCAACTCTTGTAGCTGTCGGCGGTAGGTATCGTCTGACGTTAACCGGTAAGTAAGTGCCACTCGAAGTGAGGGGATCTGAGTCTCCAATGGGAGGACTTGCCTCGCTCCCGTAAACCAAAGAGAACGGTGTATTTCCTGTAGCCGTCCGAATTGTGGTACGATACGCCCATAAGCATTCGCCAAGCTCTTTATTCCAATCGCGTTTGTTTGCAGACACGAACTTTTTGAGGAGCTTGATTATGGTTTTGTTGAAAGGTTGAGCCAGACCGTTAGTCGATGGGTTATATGCTGTCGAAGCCATGTTATGAATCCGATTCTTGTCACAAAATTGATAGAAAGCGTGGCTTGCGAACTGTGGAGCATTGTCGTGAATAATCCTCCGGGTAGTCCAAAATAGTAGATGACGTGATATTTTATGAAGCTAATCACGTTCGAGGTCTTAAACTTTTCCAGCGGAACGGCTTCTGCCCATTTGGAGAAGTAATCGGTGATTGCAAGTATGAACTGATGCCCTCTAGACGACGGCGGAGTGGTTGGCCCAATGATGTCCATTCCCCATGCTTCAAATAGCCAAGAGGCCACAGTCGGATGCAAGAACTTAGATGTCAGATGTATAAAATCTGCATGGATCTGGCAAGTCTTGTACTTTTTTGCATAATCAACTGTATCTATCTACCATTGTGTGCCAGTAATAACCCATCCGATGGAGACGTTCTTACAATTTTGGGCCAGGTTGCTGAGCCCCACAAGTGCCGTCATGAGCTTCGCGTAAGGCTTCTTTGGCTTCTGTATTTGACATGCATCTTAATAGTAGCCCATCGTAGGATAGTTGATATAACATTTTTGTCTTCGTATCATAGAAGAATCTGAGGGAGCGTTTTCTGATTGAAGTTGCTTCCTTCACATTCTCTGGCAGAATTCTATAGACTGCAAAGTCAATGAGCGGGCGTCTCCAGTCTTGTATGTCGTTGGTTATCTGGACGGAGTAACTCATACCCAGTTGAAGATTGTTCCTGGGACAGACCAGCTCATGGCCTATTATGTCGACTAGATGATGAGTATTATTTGGAAGTGCCAAGGAAGCAGCGAGACCTGCTAGGGCATCAGCTTCGATATTTTGGAGCCTAGGAACGTGCTCTATAAAGAATCCTTCTAAGGTCATAATGATGGCAATTGCTGTTTGATAATAGGTAATCAGGTCCTCATTGTGAACCTCGTATGAACCTTGGATCTGGTTAACAACCAACTGTGAGTCACCATATGCTTCCAGGTATTTGATTCCCACTTTTTTGCGAGTTGGAGTCCGATGACTAGAGCATTATATTCGGCTACGTTGTTTGAACAGGGTTTTGTAAGCGAATATGCCCGATTGACCACCAATCCAGAGGGGAAAATTAATACTACCCCGACTCCGGCGACGATATCACCTTGTGGCCCCGTTCTTGAAGCACCGTCAAAGAACATTCACCAAATGGCATCATGCGAAGTCATATTTGAGGCGACGACTTCGTCAGAAATTTCTTCATAATTTCTAACTGTTTTTTGAGCCTGGATGGGCTGCTAAGAAGTCAGCCAGGGCTTGACCTTTGATAGCCTTCTGCGGAACAAAAACCATATCATATGGGGATAATAGTGTCGCCAAGGTGGCTAGACGAGAACTGAGTGCATCAGGCTTGGTCATGAGAACCTGGACAGGATTAACTCGTGAAACAACGTGGATGGTCTGCCCTGTCATATAGTATCGTATTTTTTGAATAGAGAATACTAGGGCAAGACACTCCTTCTCCACGGCGGTGTACCTATGTTCTGGTCCTACCATCATCCGGCTGAGATAGTAAATGGCCTGTTCATGTCCTGCATCATTATTTTGTGCTAGCAAAGCACCGAGGGAGTGTTCCATCACCCGTACATAGAGCAGGAAGAGCTTTTCGGCGACCGGGGCTACCAGAATTGGCGGATTCGTCCGGTACTCCTTAATATCATCGAAGGCACGCTGATATTCCTCATTCAATATGAATGAGACACCTTTTCTTATAAGTTGAGTGAAGGGTTAACATCGTCCTGAGAGGTTAGATATAAACCTTCTGATATAGGCTAGTCTTCCCTGAAGGCCGCGGAGTTCACGGAGGTTCTTTGGTGGACTCATCTCCAGGATTGCTTTTGTTTTATCGGGATCTATGTGAATGCCCCGGGAAGTAATGACAAAGCCCATGAACTTTTCGCTGGACACCCCCAGGAAAGACTTGGTGGGATTCATCTTCAGGTTATGCGCTCACATGAGGTCAAACACTGTTCTCAAATCATGTAAGTGATCATGTTTTGAGCGACTCTTGACGGCAATGTCGTCAACGTAACACTCCACCGTCTTGCACAAATGATCTCTGAAGATGACACTCATAGCCCGTTGATATGTAGCACCGGCGTTCTTCAGGCCAAAGAGCATGACCGTATAACAATATGCGCCGATCGGTGTTCGGAATGAAATATGCTTCTCGTCATCAGGAGACATTTTGATTTGATTGTGTCCTGACCATAAAGGACATGCGCTCGAAGCCACACGTATTATCGATCATTATGTCGATGATCGGAAGAGGGAATTCATCCTTAGGGCATGTCGTATTCAAATTGCAAAAATTAATGCAAATTTGGATCTTTTCGTTCTTCTTGATGACTGGTACTACGTTGGCTACCCTGTCTAGGTGTTGCTCTTCACGGATAAAACTGCTAGCTATAAGCTTGTTTACTTCCGCTTCGATGGAATTTATGATGTCTGGACGAAACCGCCGCTGCTGTTGTTTGACTGGTTTTGCGTCCGGATAAATGTTGAGCTTATGAAGTATGATCTTGGTGTTGAGCCCGGGCATGTCTTTATAGCTCCAGGTAAAGACGTCGATGTATTCTCTGACGAGTTGTAACAACGACTCCCGCTCGCCGTCTGTCAGGCTTTTACTGATGAAGATTGGCTTTGGAGAGGATTCATCGCCGAGGTTAACTTGCATAACCTCGTCCTCAGTGGAAGGATCATAGAGTTCAAAGCGTTTCTCCTATTGTGCGTCTAGTTACTGGACCCACGGCTCCAACTCAAGTGGTTCAAGTAGATCTTCGTCTTCCTCTTCGATATCAGCGGATGTCATGTTGATAGATAATGTCTGTCTAAATATATCTCCAATACTGCTATCAGAGTCGTAAATGGGTGACTCGAACGAATGAGAGTACCACTCGCATTCTTTATCGGAACTTTCGAGCATTTTTGGTGGAGTAACATACCCGAGGCCGCGTCTGGATTTGTGATGATTGTCCTGAGGTTTCTCTGCCGGTGCCAACGGCTGTAGAGGCAATCGCCGACCACTGCCGTGATTCAGACCCGGGATAGCCTCCATGTCGTACCCCTGTTTTTGCATGAAGTACTTAGCTTGAGGACTATACAGGTAGAGCGGTAATCTTCCAGCGTCGGGTCCGAGATCGGACTCTTGTGGCATAAAAGATTGAGGACCTTCTTTTCGGCCAAAGATGATCGTGTGATCCCATCCTCTTCTGTCTGGGACCAGGAAGTAAGCGCCTTTAATGGGAGCAAGTTGATTTGGGGTATGGACGGTTGTCACCCATGTGTACAGGCTAACGTCTAGACAGTCTCGTGCCGCATACATTAGATTAGGCTTCTCATACTCAGAATAGTCTAATGGCAGCCTCTTATTGATGAAATAAGGAATTTTTTCCACAGGGATTACATCATCAGGAGAGGGGCTATCCACCTGTGTAACCAAGTATTTGGCGAGTTCTACGTCCTCTTCGGCTACCCCCTGCGAGCTTAGAGGTCGGGATACTGTCTTAGGCAACTTGACCACCAAGGGTTCAGCTTGAGGTATTGACTTGCCTGAAAGTGTTGGATCGACACCTGGTTGCCGGCTCGTCTTGGAAAGACGGATGACAATTGGCTCAGCAAGGGACTTTGCGTCTTCCGGTTGCCTTTGAGTGGATTTTGGCAATCGGATTACCATCAGTGTTACAGAGGGCCTTGCATCTTCCTGTTGCCTTTGATTGTATTTCGGCGTCGGATCACCATTAGCCCTATGACATGTTTTGGCTCCTGGCTGGATCTCGGGAGATGGATGACCATTGGTTCTAGCTGCGTAGGTGAGACAGGAGAACCGAGCACCTCTTTATGCAAAGTTGCGATGAGGGATGCGACCTTGCCCGGTTTGCGAGCTTGGAGACAAATTCTCAAGGGTTCTTCTGGCCCTGTGATGGACTCCAGTTCGTCAGTTATATGTTTCCTAGATTTGTCATATAGACAAGCCTTCGAAGAGTAATAAGATTCAACCTCTTTGAAGGGATCGATGTCGACGAATTCAGTTTTCACGAAGCCGTGCTTACTGACATACTTGAAACACTGATGGAGGGTGGATGGCACGATCATATAGTCATGTATTCACGGACGTCCAAGGAGGATGTTATAAGAGGTGTCTGTATCTATGACATAGCAGGTAACCTCCGTCTTCAGGTCACCAATCTGACATTTCAATCGGATCTTCCCTAGGGGATAGCTCCTTCCCGAGTTAAAACCGCTAATGGCAGTGTTGGTCGCCGCTAGCCGATGCATAGGGATGCCAAGGAATTGGAGCAAGCTTTTCAGGATGATGCTTATTGACGAGCCAAAGTCGATATAGATCCGATCCACCATGATGTCGCCTATGTATCCAATGTAGTACAAGGGACGATTATGCAAATTGGACTTGATCAACATGTCCTGTAGAGTAAATATGATGTTGGGTATTGCATCTGTGCTATTGTTACCCTGTAGATCTGCTGGCGGGTCTTCCCCAAGAGGCTTGACCTGAGCTAAGTAGGCGTCAACATTTTGGAGTGCTTCGCTTAATAAGGCACGAAGATCCTTAGAAAGCCTTAGGAGCTCGTATAACGACAACTTTGCTGGCATATTAGCCAATTGTGCTAATATGTCAAAGTTGTAAGGTCTCTCCAGTCCCTGAGGTACATCATTACGGAGTGGCCTGTCGAAGCGGGTTTCTTTGGCTTGAATTTATCCGCCAGTGGAGGCTGAGATGGCCTTGGAACATCAGAGGGAGGCAACGTTGTCGGCTGAGGATCTTCGACTGAACTATTCCGTGCGGGCTGGACTTGTGCTCCAGACCGGGTAACAATGGCTGCAGCTTCCTCAGCCTCGACTGAAATTGTATGGCAGGATCTAGACTTCCTGCCCTTTTTCTTGTTGGTAGGAGATGACACCTCCTGGGTACCTTCGGGCACTAAGTTTGGATGCACCCACATGATCTCTCCTCGCGATGTGGTGAGAGATACCAATCCAGATGTCTGGCTCCGGACGGGTGGAAGATTAGTAACCTCCATCGTTGCCCGAGGGACAGGTATTACCCCGTCTGGAGTTCTTGTTGGAGGGATGTCACCGAACTGAATTGACACCATGTTCGCCGCCTCGGTAACCTCTTCAAAGTATATCGAAAGAGCTTTGGAGTCGATAAGACTCTGAATGTACCGCTTTAATTAGAAGCAGTCATGAATGGAATGATGGACATAGCGGTGGAAGTGACAATATTTTGGGTCCTCCATTTCTGCCGCTCGGGGCTCGCGCCTTGGTGGAGGGAGATGGATCCTACCCCCTTGTAAGAGCATATCGAAGATAGGTTTGACAAGACTATCTTCAAATAAGTAATTCACCTTGGGCCACTAACCTTCCGCCTATTTTTGTTCGGGCTTCTGGGTCGCATCAGCGACCATGGCCTGTTTGCCCTTATTGTCCCGGTTGGAGGTGGCGCCACTGTTGTTATTGTTGGAGGTGGAACCAGGACGTCTGCCCTTATCCTCTCCGTCTGGGATGTGTAATCCAAATTGGCGAGCCTTCTTCAATTTTTCCTCTGCATTGGTAGCACTTATGATGAAGGTCGTCCAATACCTGAACTGATCGTCACCCATCCAGAGGCTAATTGCGGAAAGCAACTTCTTCTGGCAAATTTCAATCAAGGAGCTCTCGGGATTGCCTTGGGGCAATCTTATTGCGGTTTGGCAGAATCATTCGATATAGTTCCTTGTTAGCTTCCTCTCTTCCTGAACGACATCCATGAGAGATGACATCATTACATCATGCCCCACTTTGTAGAATCTTTCTAGGAACATATGCTTGAAGCCGTCAAAAGAATGGATGCAGTTGTCGGAAAGGTTGCGGTACTACTCGAACGCGATCCCCTCCAATGCTCCGATGAATAATTACGTGAGGATGGTGTGACTATGTGGCAAGTGGTCGGTTGTGACTTCAAAGTAAGTCATGTACCGACTAGTAGAGGTCTTTCTGTCATAAGAATCGATATGGAACGGCTTGTACCATGGTGGAAAGGGTACATCTCTCCATGCAACGGGATACGGTTGCTGTATTCTGAGGTCTCGAGAGGAGTCTCGGGCAATGAACATTGCTCGAAGCTCCTGGACTTCCCTCCTCGCCTCCTTGGCTTCGTCCGCAGCTGAAGGAACGGATGCTCCTAAAGGATCATCACCCAAAGAAGGAGCAATCGTATTGGAGTCCGCATTGACTGCGGGTCCCAAGCTTGTTTGTCCGGGCGTCCTTGCCGGTTGGGTTGGCAAGTGTCACGACCCGCACCCACTGTGAGGGAACGAGAACGTAACAACGCCCAGCCTACGCCGCAGTGTCGGCGGTAGAACGCTGTCCTAGGTCACAATATCTAACAATATAAAGCTAAGCAGTTTATACTCCCCGAATGGGGGTGACATAGCAGAAAATAAACTCAATCACAACTAAGGAAGAAGAAGCACGATATGATATAGAACTCAAGGAAAATACAGATGATCAAATAGTCTAAGATAACATCTCAGCAGATATCCAGAGTACAAGGTCTCAGCTACTGAATATGAAAGAATATACAACCCAGATCTCAAGGATAGAAATAAAGTCTAACTACTAGTCTCAAGACAACATAAGTAAAATAAAGCCTAACTAAGCTAGTCTAGGCAGTAGGGTAAAGTCATCAGCTAGAGCTGTCCTGCAGAAGGTATCCACACAGGCCTCCTCCTCATCCTCTGTAATATTTTCAACAGGTCCAGTCAGGACAGGAGCGAGCACAATACATCTCAATAGTTCATAGCAGGTTAGAAAATATAATCATGCAGTAAAGTAAGATATAGATACTGAAGGAAATGCAGTATGTAAATAGAGAGAAAGTTGTAATAGAGATATCTACTATAAATAGAGACTAACAGTGGCTAGTGAGTCAGAGTACAATATAGACATGTAAATGGCATAGGATGATTCTGATGCTACACTATGGAAGGATTCTGATTCTACACTACTTGGATATTATTCACATGTCTACTTCTACTCTCCCGTACCCCCAATTAATACACAAGGATCCAACCAGGTTATGTTATGATTCTATGTAACGACCCCCGAAGGGTGGTACATAGTAGTCCCATAAATGGGGATTCTGGGAAACCCAATAAATGGGATAAGGATTCAAGGAAAACTCTGTGATCATAAGAGTATATGTCACAAGTGATCAAAGAACCAAAGAAGCATAGTGATACGCCATGTAAGTGAAACGCACAGAACATGTAGTACCCGATGCTCCCTGAAGGGATAACATCTCAAGAAGGGATCCATATAGTACTAATCCGTGTGACCAATGTGACAGTATCAAGTAAAGTAATTTAATGCAGGAAAATAATTCTAAGCAGGATATGAAATGATCAGAGAATGTACTCGCCTGGTATCTGAGTGTCCAATATGAAAGTATTGTCCGAGGACTGGTGTCTGGCTCCTATTTAGAACAGCACAAGTCACAACAAGTCCAGAATGGTAAAATAAAGTACTACAATGCATTCTACATGAATCTAGGTAAATCTAGGCCAAAGTCAACTCTTGGTCAACTCTGGTCAATCCTAGAAGTCAAACTAGGTCAACTATGGTCAAACTAGGTCAACTAGGTCTAACAAGTCTACACTAGTCTAGCAAGTCTATTCTAGGTCTAAACAAAGCTATACAAGCCCAATCTAGGCTCACTAGTCAAACAGACTCACATATATGCCATAGGCTGAATCATGCCTATAGGCCAACCCTAACACATATACCATGTCAAAATCTATATCTAAAACAATACCCTATTGATATATTTATATAATCTAAAACATAACACACATATATATATATAATACATATATTTAGTACACACAAGTTACATATATATAGATATACATACATATACATATACATTATAATATATATATACCTACATATGTACCTACATATGTATTTAGAGTGAGGGCATGTGTGTGTGTAGAGAGTGAGAGAAGTGTGTGTGTGTGTTAGAGAGTGAAGCTTGTGTGAAACATTGTGTGACAGTGAAGAGAGTAGTGTAAACTGTCATGAGGACAGTTAAGAGTATTAGAGAGTAGGTAATATGTGTAGCTGTGATGATGACAGTAGAAATGAAGGAAAGGAAGCTAATACATACCAATTCAGAATGTAAGGAAGGAAGGGAAATCAATTCATGTATTAACATAGTTCAGAAATTATACTGATAAAGGAAAGGAAAGAATTTAACTCATTCAAACTCAGATTTTCAGTCCAAAATCCCACTTTTCAGTCCTACCTTTCAAACACCCAAATCGAATTCAAAACATCACCAAACAACACAAAAATTGAACCACAGTTAGATAACATATAGGAGTGTAGTATTAGGGACTTAAATCAATCAGTTAACAGCATAAAATAAGTTTAATAGATTGCCCAAGTTCATATTTCAAAAACTGGAAATAATAGAATATCATTCATGTATCAGTTTTTATGGTAAATAGGAAAATGGAAATCAAATCAAATTAAAATACAAATCTAATGGTTAGTAACTAAAATATATCATGTGAGTGTGTCCCAGGGTCCACACGTGTCCACCCTTATGACACAAACGTGTCCAAACAGATATAAAAATCCAAAACAAAACCTGGACACAGTGCAGTGAACCAATCATCGTGCACGTGTTCACAGTGTTCGTGCACATGACAGGACATGACACAGACCTCATGGTCATGTCCAAGTGTCAACTAGGTCTAGGGCTAGGGCTAGGACATACTGATACGTGCCTACGACATGTGTGCGTGAGATAGGACACGCATATCAGTGCATAAAATCGGCTATTGTCGATTCAGTGTAAATTTGATGCAGAAGCTCGTGCGTGTCGGACACGACACATGAGGCTCTGAAACTTGGGGAGCCCCGTGTCAGTGTCAGCCCCGTGTCACATGTCAATTTTTACGTGTCGAAGTGTCGTGTCCAGTGAGTTGTGTCCCCCGTGAGGCAGGGCAAGCAACTGCCAGTGCACGCACGCGCGCGACAGCGTGTTCACGTGTCTGTGCTGACTCGACACGACACGAAAATCACACAAGGACACAAAAAACACGTAAGCGACACTAAAACCTAATTTTCTATTCAAATGGATTCCTAAAAAATACTCGAAATGCCCATTGGGGCATTTCGTCAAACACTTGAATACTAGGGCTGATACGTGTCCAAACGGGACAAGAAATGGACACAAAATCTAGGGTTTCCTATTCCTACAGTTAGGTTAGGCCTAGGTCTCCCTAGATATGTAATAAAATTAGAATTTCATGGTATAAAATAAAAGTTACCTATATGTATCAAAATCCCCAAAAAGCTCCAAAAAGAGGTGTTCCTCTTGATAACCAAACTCCTCCAATTTTGCCCAAACACTGAAATTACTCAATAACAGCAGCAAGAGAAATAAAATTAGAACCTATTGCAATTGATTTGGGGGAAAAAGGAGTTGAAATGGATTTTATAGGATTTAATGAAGATGGAGACTTACCTCTTTCTAAAACTTTACAAAATTCCTAATGAAGGCTAGCCCTAACTTTGAGGAGCATTAAATAGAGGGGGGGATCAATGTTGCCAGCCATGGACTGTTGGAATAGGGCTAGGGTTCCATGGTGTGGGCCTATGGGCTTTTAAGGCTAAAGTTATTAGTCATGACTTATGAAGTCACAAGCCATTCTTGCCTAATCAATTCCTAATCTCTCCAAATAAGTTCTAATGAGTTAATCATCACTAACTTAGGTCAAGATAAGGTTACTTAACCTAACCAAGTCCAAACTCAACTTGGGTTAGCTCCTAGGTTAGTCTACCAAGGTCATTGCTAGTCAAAGTCAACCTAGTCAACCTTCATTCAAACAATTCCAAAATAAATCCTAAAAATTCCCATAAATTCAAATAAATTCAAATAACCACAAAAATGACAAAAATATCCTCAAACTAGAAATAATAAACAAAATACCCTAATCACATGGCTAGGCTCTAGGTCAACCAGTCTCCAAGGTTACACTATCAAACACCAAAATCATAAGTCATGTTTTAAAATAGTTTTAAATGATTAAAAAATCACCAAAAATTATAATATGAAATAAGTATCAATAAATAATAATTATAATTACAAAATTTCAAAATTACCCTCTTCTGGAAAAACTGGATGTTACAATCCTACCCACCTTATAAAAATTTCGTCCTCGAATTTAAGATGATCGCACCCCTTCTAGGTTAAGCCCCCAGCAATCATAGTCTCAGAAACCTATTTAAATCATACAGTTGGAAAGTGTAACCTATGGGGTCATGGCATGCAATATCAGTCTAGGGTCTCATCTAGTTATACCAACATGCTACAGTACTAGGCAATCATAAGGTATCAAAACATACAAGCAAGGGATGCATCAATATTCTCAAAAAAAAGGAATACTAAGGTTATATCTAAACTCACCTCCAGCTAGCTCTGAGAACTAGAACTCCCTCCTGGAAGCAGGGCCCTGGTCGGGGCAGGTATATCAGGACAGTGCTGCACCCAGTGTGCAGTTGACCCACAGAATAGGCACAATCCTAGTCTCTTTCTACAGATGTTCCACTTGTGTCCAGACTTCTTGTAGTAGGCACAAATAGGCTCTGGCTCAGCTGGCCTCTGCTGGACAGGAGACTGGGCTGGGTATGATGATATAGGCTGGATATATGGTTACTCCTCAAACTCTGGGTAGGACTAGGTACTGCTCCTCGCCCTCTTGGAGCTAGACTCTCCTCCTGGAAGCACAGAGTCCCGCAGACGTAGCAACCTCTGGATTTGCTCCCTCATGGCCTCATCATGAACTCTCTGTGACTCCAACAGCCTTTCTTGGAAATATCCAAACACCTGGGCTGCGTCAAGTAACAAACCTCCGGGTGGTACAGTATGGAGTACCATCCCAAGGGGTAGTAAAAGGATCTCGGTCCCAGGCAAATCTGCAGCTCTCTCCTGAACAACAGGAGATGAAGGAAGACTCTCTGGCGAAGCTATCACCATCTCCTCAATGGCAGGAGGTGCCACCACCCCCTGATCAGATGGAGGGATCACTACCTCCTGAACAATAGGAGGTGGAAGCACACTTTCAGTAGCTACAGCGGCTCTCAGACGACGAGCTCGGGTCATGGGTGCCACACTGGAAAGGATAAAAAAACAACAATCATCAAGGCTGTAAGGCAGTCTACCATCCTATCTAGAAACTGGTAATTATCAAAATTAAAATAAATATAAAGGGGTACTATTTAAAAAAAATCAAGGTCAAAAGTTTAAGGAACGAAGGTCAATAGCATTGAAATCCAATCACGATATATATATAGAGTGTGTTAAAGATAGAAAAGCTAGCATTATGTAAGGGTCATGTAGTTTGTGTGAAATATACATGAAAGTGTATAAGAGGATTTGGGTCTCAACTATAGCTATCAAGTTACACTATTCATGGCATATTAGTTAAGCAGTCTACAAGGCACAAGCTATTTACTCATAACATGCATGGCTAACCATATATATATATATATATTTATATGTATAAAGATATAAAGATTTAATTGCATCTACACACATTATAACATGTATACAGAACTATATATATATATATAGCTATATGAACATAACATAGAGATGAAGGGTTAGGTTTTCATGGCAGTTGTGAACATTAGTGTAGGGTATCAAGTGTACATGGGTTAAAACTTGAAATAAAGGGTTCATCATTCAGCTTAGTTTAACATTACATATTAATCCAAAATTGAACTACACATTTGAAAGCAATGAAAAAAATGTTAACATGTATTCTGTTTTCAAAATTTTGGAGAAATTCGAACATCAAAACCAACTCAATGTTTACCACAACCTAACATGTAAGAGTATGAAACCTAACATTATACACCTACACACAACAATGTATACAGCTCAAACATTTACTATTAAAGAAAACTGCACATTGAACTAAACACTTAGAATCCAGGGTTAAAGGGTTAATATGTACACAGTCTCAGGTTTGACAAATTCAACACAAACTCAACCAATCTTAACAAATTTTCTTTAAGACTTGAAACCCGGCATGTAACATACATGTGCAGTAATGTAAACAACAACTAATAACATGAAATTTAAAATTAATTTACGAAATTAATCTGGAAAATGGAGAACTAGTCACTGATACTGTCCTATATTAGAATCATTAGGATCTTGAGAAATTAACATCAACATATTAATATGCATTTAGATAGGTTGGTGATCAAGTGTAGCATGCATACGTGTCAGGCAAGCATCTGTGTCCACTATATATATATATATTTTTTTAATATAATACAAGAAATAATGGCAAGAAGAAAATAATGATAAAATATGTTCTGCTTATCTATTTAAAAGAAGGAACCATTTTGAAACCAGATTTATAATATCAAATCTAAGTTAAGGTCTAGCAAAATTATTGATTCAATGTATTAGGAAAAAATTTATAGCAAGAAGTTACACTAGATTTATAATAACAACCAAGTCACTCCTACTCATACTCCTACTCCTAAGTTATTTGATGATGGGGTACAATTTATAACAACAGAATGGTACGATAGAGATGATATGTTTAAAAACCTTCTCAAGATACAATCTGATAATCATATGCGTCTGTCTAAAATCATGTTACTCAGAGTCCTCACCATGCCAGTAAGCAAGACTGCGATAAACGATAGATTCCATAACTGGGGCATGCACCTCTATAATCATGTCGTCTGGAATTCTCGCTATGCCGACTAGTATAGCTGCGAGAAATTCCAAAACTCATAACCAAGATACGTACATCCGAAGTCAGGTCTCTATGTTTTCGCCACGCCAGCTAATATGGCTACAATAAACTACAGATTCCATAATCAAGTAGACGTTTTACCATCCCTGTATTCCCGTCAACATATGTTATCAGAAAAATATCGTAACTCAGGCCATAAAATTCATCTCGATAGGAAAATCAAAATCAACAATGATCCAACAAAATCAAATTCAATGATCAAAGAGTGAGAGCAAACAAAACAAGGGGAAGGATTTCAAATTGAAGTTTAAATAAGATTCTCAAGGGTCGTCCCAGGAATCTCTCAAGGAATCCTAACTCTGATTGAGTATCTCCAAAATATATTCTAATCCTACTGCAGGCTGTAGAGATACTCTAGTTCGAATACCACTACATAAACTCGACCTGCATGGGCCACCACTAAAAACGTGTCACGATCCGCACCCACTGTGAGGGTACGAGAATGCAACAACGCCCAGCCTACGCCGCAGTGTCGGCGGTAGAACGCTGTCCTAGGTCATAATATCTAGCAATATAAAGCTAAGCAGTTTATACTCCGCGAATGGGGGTGACATAGCAGAAAATAAACTCAATCACAGCTAAGGAAGAAGAAGCACGATATAATATAGAACTCAAGGAAAATACAGATGATCAAATAGTCTAAGATAACATCTCAGCAGATATCCAGAGTACAAGGTCTCAGCTACTGAATTTGAAAGAATGTACAACCCAGATCTCAAGGACAGAAATAAAGTCTAACTACTAGTCTCAAGATAACATAAGTAAGATAAAGCCTAACTAAGCTAGTCTAGGCAGTAGGGTAAAGTCGTCAGCTAGAGCTGTCCTGTAGAAGGTATCCACACAGGCCTCCTCCTCGTCCTCTGTAATATTTTCAACAGGTCCAGTCAGAACAAGAGCGAGCACAATACATCTCAACAGTTCATAGCAGGTTAGAAAATATAATCATGCAGTAAAGTAAGATATAGATACTGAAGGAAATGTAGTATGTAAACAGAGAGAGAGTTGTAATAGAGATATCTACAATAAATAGAGACTAACAGTGGCTAGTGAGTCAGAGTACAATATAGACATGTAAATGGCATAGGATGATTCTGATGCTACACTATGGAAGGATTCTGATGCTACACTACTTGGATATTATTCACATGTCTACTTCTACTCCTCCATACCCCCAATTAATACACAAGGATCCAACCAGGTTATGTTATGATTCTATGTAACGGCCCCCGAAGGGTGGTACATAGTATTTCCATGAATGGGGATTCTGGAAAACCCAATAAATGGGATAAGGATTCAAGGTAAACTCTGTGATCATAAGAGTATATGTCACAAGTGATCAAAGAACCAAAGAAGCATAGTGATACGCCATGTAAGTGAAACGCACAGAACATGTAGTACCCGATGCTCCCTGAAGGGATAACATCTCAAGAAGGGATCCATATAGTACTAATCCGTGTGACCAACGTGACAGTATCAAGTAAAGTAATTTAATGCAGGAAAATAATTCTAAGCAGGATATGAAATGATCAGAGAATGTACTCGCCTGGTATCTGAGTGTCCAATATGAAAGTACTGTCCGAGGAGTGGTGTCTGGCTCCTATTTAGAATAGCACAAGTCACAACAAGTCCAGAATGGTAAAATGAAGTACTACAATGCATTCTACATGAATCTAGGTCAATCTAGGCCAAAGTCAACTCTTGGTCAACTCTGGTCAACCCTAGAAGTCAAACTAGGTCAACTATGGTCAAACTAGGTCAACTAGGTCTAACAAGTCTACACTAGACTAGCAAGTCTATTCTAGGTCTAAACAAAGCTATACAAGCCCAATCTAGGCTCACCAGTCAAACAGACTCACATATATGCCAGAGGCTGTATCATGCCTATAGGCCAACCCTAACACATACACCATGTCAAAATCTATATCTAAAACAACACCCTATTGATATATTTATATAATCTAAAACATAACACATATATATATATAATACAAATATTTAGTACACACAAGTTACATATATATAGATATACATACATATACATATACATTATAATATATATATATCTACCTATGTATTTAGAGTGAGGGCATGTGTGTGTGTGTAGAGAGTGAGAGAAGTGTGTGTGTTAGAGAGTGAAGCTTGTGTGAAACAGTGTGTGACAATGAAGAGAGTAGTTTAAACTGTCATGAGGACAGTTAACAGTGTTAGAGAGTAGACAATGTGCGTAGCTGTGCTGAAGATAGTGGAAATAAAGGAAAGGAAGCTAATACATACCAATTCAGATTGTAAGGAAGGAAGGGAAATCAATTCATGTATTAACATAGTTCAGAAATTATACTGATAAAGGAAAGGAAAGAATTTAACTCATTCAAACTCAGATTTTCAGTCTAAAATCCCAGTTTTCAGTCCTACCTTTCAAACACCCAAATCGAATTCAAAACATCACCAAACAACACAAAAATTGAACCACAGTTAGATAACATATAGGAGTGTAGTATTAGGGACTTAAATCAATCAGTTAACAGCATAAAATAGGTTTAATAGATTGCCCAAGTTCATATTTCAAAAACTGGAAATAACATAATATCATTCATGTATCAGTTTTTATGGTAAATCGGAAAATGGAAATCAAATTAAAATACAAATCTAATGGTTGGTAACTAAAATATATCATGTGAGTGTGTCCCAGGGTCCACCCGTGTCCACCCTTATGACACAAACATGTCCAAACAGATATAAAAACCCAAAATAAAACCTGGACACAGTGCAGTGAACCAATCATCGTGCACGTGTTCACAGTGTTTGTGCATACGACACGACACGACACAGACCTCGTGGTCGTATCCAAGTGTTGACTAGGTCTAGGGCTAGGGCTAGGACACACTGATACGTGTCCACGACACATGTGCATGAGATAGGACACGCGTATCAGTGCACGAAATCGGCTGCTGTCGATTCAGTGTAAATTCGATACAGGAGCTCGTGCGTATCCGACACGAAACGTGAGGCTCTGAAACTTGGGGAGCCCCGTGTCAGTGTTAGCCCTGTGTCACATGTCAATTTTTACGTGTCGAAGTGTCGTGTCCAGTGAGTTGTGTCCCCCGTGAGGCAGGGCAAGCAACTGCCAGTGCACGCACGCGCGCGACAGCGTGTTCACGTGTCTGTACTGACTCGACACGACACGAAAATCACACAAGGACACAAGAAACACGTAAGCAACACATAAACCTAATTTACTATTCAAATGGATTCCTAAAAAACACTCAAAATGCCCATTGGGGTATTTCGTCAAACACTTGAATACTAGGGCTGATACGTGTCCAAACGGGACACGAAATGGACACGAAATCCAGGGTTTCCTATTCCTACAGTTAGGTTAGGCCTAGGTTTCCCTAGATATGCAATAAAATTAGAATTCATGGTGTGGAATGAAAGTTACCTATATCTATCAAAATCCCCAAAAAGCTCCAAAGAGAGGTGTTCCTCTTGATAACCAAACTCCTCCAATTTTGCCCAAACTCTGAAATTACTCAATAACAGTAGCAAGAGGAATAAAATTAGAACCTATTGTAATTGGTTTGGGGGAAAAAGAAGTTGAAATGGATTTTTATAGGATTTAATGAAGATGGAGACTTACCTCTTTTTAAAACTTTGCAAAATTCCTAATGGAGGCTAGCCCTAACTTTGAGGAGCATTAAATAGAGGGGGGGATCAATATGGCCAGCCATGGGCTATTGGAATAGGGCTAGGGTTCCATGGTGTGGGCCTATGGGCTTTTAAGGTTTAAGTCATTAATCATGACTTATGAAGTCACAAGCCATTCTAGCCTAATCAATTCCTAATCTCTCCAAATAAGTTCTAAAGAGTTAATCATCACTAACTTAGGTCAAGCTAAAGTTACTTAACCTAACCAAGTCCAAACTCAACTAGGATTAGCTCCTAGGTTAGTCTTCCAAGGTCATTGCTAGTCAAAGTCAACCTAGTCAACCTTCATTCAAACAATTCCAAAATAAATCCTAAAAATTCCCATAAATTCTAATAAATTCAAATAACCCCAAAAATGACAAAAATACCCTCAAACTAGAAATGATAAACAAAATACCCTAATCACATAGCTAGGCTCTAGGTCAACCAGTCTCCAAGGTTATACTATCAAACACCAAAATCATAAGTCATATTTTAAAATAGTTTTAAATGATTAAAAAATCACCAAAAATTATAATATGAAATAAGTATCAATAAACAATAATTATAATTACAAAATTTCAAAATTATCCTCTTCTGGAAAAATCGGGTGTTACAGCAAGGCGGCTTTGATTTCGTCCACGGACTTGACCAAGGACAGGAGCATGGCTTCAAGTACTTCTAGACGTTCTCGATCGGAATGCGCTTCATGATCATCGTCAGCCATAAAGACTATCCTCACGTGGGTAGAGGAGGAAAGAATTGTAGCAGAGGTGCTCTCTGTGCCGTATCCTTGTATAGAAAAATCGTCAGAGAATGTCGAAATGTCATCTTCCTCGGACTCGGAAGGGGTGCTACCTCCTGTACAGGAAGCTGCATCATCTTGGTGAGGGTGGTGGCGCTCAGAGACGTCTAAGTCTGTTGCACAATTCTGGGGGACCTCTACCCCTTGTATGTGCTCTTGGTATACTGGGTTGTCACATATATTAAGGGGACTGCTACCCCCAACTTTATCTACTCTCAAGAAGGCTGAAGGTGCACCTCCGGGTGCTGGAAGCTTCTTTTTGGATCGAGTGCCTAAGTAGACATCCCCTGCGGTTGTCGGTAGGAACCCTCCAGATGTGGGTCTCCTTGCAATACAGGCCGAGATTGCCGGGCTGGAAGATACTGTCTTCTTTTCTCCCTTGCCAGGAGGTACCTTTTGAGTTGAATTACAAGAGATGAAAGGAAACTCCTCGTCTCCCAGAATTTTCACCTGTTTCTTGAGTTGTTGTCGGACAGGTGCTGGCTGCTGCAGTCGTTGGAAAACTGACTACCGACCTTCAGGTGCTACTGATTTATCGCAGCAGCAGTTGATGATGACTCGGGTGCAACGACGTCCCGAGAGGGACTCATTGCATGCCAATGCTGCCACTTGCATTTGTGAGTAATCACCTCACGTAAGTCGGTAGCAAGCTGATCTACCTTTGCACCAAACTTGTGGACTCGGGTATCCCGAGCGCACGGGTACTTAGGTATCATATTTGCTCCCTGATCTGTGGCTAGTAAAAGCACTTGCTCTGGATCATTGGAGGAAGGCTTTAAAGACCCACCCTGTCCGTTAGCCCTGGAGGACTGGACACGGGTGATTCTGTACAAATTTCCATCAAAAGGCCGTGTAACAGTTAACGAGGTCCGCTGACAGTCAGTAACTTGGACAATTGACTGGCTTATTTGGCCTGCACTGCCCTAGACTTTTTTGACTTAGTGCCCGAAGACGCATCGTAAAAAGAGTCTAGATTGATACATCCTATATTTTTAATGGGCCGCATAGAGTTGGGCCTGCATGAGAGACGGTTGAACACAGGGCTTCTGACAGGGTCGTATGAGACATCCTGTTTGAGGCTAGGATTGGCTGCCGTATGGGCTATCTTCCTGCGGCCAGCGCTGGCTGCCGCATAGGCCATCTTTCTGTGGCCAGAGTTGGCTGCTATATGGGCCATCTTCCTGCGGCCAGAGTTGGATACCGCATGAGTTGTCTACCTGCGGCCAGACTTGGCTGCCGTATGAGTTGTCTGTCTTCGGCCAGAGTTGGCTGCCGCATGGACAGATAGCCCATCTCTCTTATGCGGCTTCTTCTTTGTCCGCATGGATTTCCTTTGTGCCTCAAAAAACTCAGCATCGTAGTATTTTTCTTTACTGGATTTAGGGACAGTGGGGTCCTCTGCGGTCGGAAGTAAAGCCGCAGGAGAGCCTTGGTCTCCATCTTGGGCTACAGAAGGAGCTTCTTCGAGAACTTGGTCGGGAGCAACAGTTTTGTGCGCCGACGTCGTGCAAGTCCTCTTTGGGTTGGCTCGCTTCTGTGACGGGCTGACGCTCCCTTCAAAGTGCAATTCTTCGAAGGCTTGTTGGTCAAAACGAGCCACAAGCATCTGTTGTGTAAAGCCGAGCTTGGACGCGTCAGATTGGGTCACCAACTTCTCATCAGAAGAGAACGACATCCCCATCAGAGTCGCCATCGTGTTTTTCATTAAAAATATCAAAGACAGGTTTTACAGGAATACTGAAATTGATTGCAAACTCGCTTGTACAAAGAAAAGTGTAGAAAGAAATCCTATGAAACAATCTAAGTACAATTATTTAGTTTTGGTTCTGGAGGGTAACGGTAGAGGCTCGGGAAAGTGTTATCAGATCTGCCTTACTCCTTGGACTATCTGATGCAGTCCTTAGCTCTTGAAGAAATTACTTTTCGAAGGTTGCCAGCCTTTTTGCAGGGGTGTGGCACCCTACTATTTATAGTAGTATGTATGTTGAGCCGCATAGATGGCCTGTGTCTACGTGGCTAATTAGCACGTGAAGATCCGCTCTTAGGTCGCCATCTGTCGATTTGTTGGGATTTTGTTGCAGCAAATCTGGGTAATTAAGACTTGGTCAGTCTGCCACGTGTCCTATCGCAGGAATCATTTTAAGCCGTATGAGTCTCTCAGTTTTCGACCATGTGGGGCCGCATGAGACTCATGCGGCTTAAGTCGCAAACTTCCTTAGCCCACATATAGTTTAAGGATTTAAGCAGCATAGATTCTGTACTTTGGTCGCATAAAGCTCATGCGGCTGGGGTCACAGTCACCCTTGGCCGCATGAAGTTCGGAGACTTTAGGGCCGCACATGTTTAATCCGCATTAGGTTTATGCAGCTTAGGTGACACTCCTTCTAGCCGTATGAAAGCGTATGAACCCTGCTTTTGGTGACGTCCCACGTCTTATCTTTTTGTCAAATTATCAGAGCTGTCATTTTTGTCAGTTTTGACAGAACTTGTCAGCTTTATCAGACGAACGGATCCACTTGGCCGTATATCTTTCTTCTGCAGCCGGTTGTCAACGGGCCACATAAGGCAGTGAATCTGTCATACGACTTTCCTTTATGCGGACCGGTTTGGCCCAAAGTACATATACAGGAAATTGTGATCCACATGAATCCTATATTTTCTATGCTTCTATATGTTGTTATTCTTGTGCATTGTATAGACACTGATTCCTGCGAAGGCTCGCGACCTTCGTAGAGAATCCCGTGTCGTAACGTACGATGGTTAGATCCACTATACTAGTCGAGGGCGAAGAGTAGTAGTATAGATATGTGATCATATCCTTCCCCTGCATATAATGTTTTTCTGTGAGTGTTAATCATACACGTATGATTAACCAGGCCATATTTCCAGTACAAGTTTCCAAGTCGATCACAAATTGAAACTACTACTCACTCACATAGATAGTATTTTCTAATTACTGTACATGATGATTCATGTTTTCCCTATTTACTTATAGTACTTCCATATATGATATATTCATGTACATATTTACCTTATCCTGTACATTCTCTATATTTACTGTTACATAGTCTTTGTCATTTACTGAATCTGTTATTAGAGATGTACTTCGCTCCAATCCTGGCTGGATATTTTTTTAGACGACACTGATGATGGTTGCCCTCCTATTACGGCCCACATGACGTGGTAGGTGTAGATCGAGAGACTTTGATTCAGGAGGGTCTAGCTCTAACGGACGAGGCTTATTTAGCGACTCAGTTAGGCTATATTTGTATGGGATTTCTCCAGTTGACGACTCATGGACTGCTATTATTTTAGACTTTATTGGAGATTTGTTGGCTCTTAGACTTTCTGGACTTGTAATATTCTTATGTTAGACTTCTATAGATATTTCTTATCTTATTGTCATTACTTTTATCGTGCCATTTATCTTCCATATAGACTTGTGATTGAGTATGAATATTACCATTCTTGTCCTCCGTTTGGAGGTAATTTCTTGACAGGTTATAATATTTACTTTAGCTAGTTTTGTAGACCTAGACAACGTTCTACCACCGATGCTGCGGCGTAGGCTGGGCGACGTCACGCACTCGTGCCCCTATATCGGGTATGGGTCGTGACATGAGAAGATTTGCCCCTTCACTGGTTGAGGATGAATCGAACAAGGCTTGGAGGTTCCACCAGGGCTTCAACTATGAGCTACGATAGTTTACATGCACAGTGGCCCATACTACTAGGGCAGAGGTTCTGAGCGATACAAAGATTCAGAAGGCCATTTTGCTGGAGAGGGCCCCCGAGAGGCTTCTTGGCACTACAGTGCCAGTATAGAGAGCAGCACCAAGTAGACCGATTAGGCGTCCGACTATTCAGCTGCAGCAAAGGCCAGTTCCTTATTTGAGAGAGGCCTACTTGTCATTTTTACGGCAAGGCAGGACACATCCAACATGACTGTCATAAGCGCTTAGGAAATTTCTTAATTTGTGGGTCCAACCAGTATCAGACCCAGGAGTACACCGGATATCGACCTTCAACGATGCGTTAGGGAGCAGCGTTTCCTTCACCACAGCAGGTGACGAGGCCAGTGGTACTAGGAGCTTCGCGTCCTCTGGTTCATAGTGGGTATCAATGAGGCCCACCTTTGATGTCGTACGCAGCTCAGTTTGGCAGAGTTAGGTCTCAGGCGGGAGCACCGAGGCATGGTCATGTTTACGCTATGACAGTTGAGGAGCCCAAGCTCGAGGGAGAGGTCATTACAGGTACCATCTTAGTAGATTCATTTCTTGCTCATGTATTATTCGATTCAGGCGCTACGCATTCATTCATGTCTAGTAGTTTCGTAGCCATCCATACAGTAGCGTCCCAGTCCTTGACTAAGAATGTCAGGATACTCACTATAAGCGTATAGTGACAGTCAGTGACACATACAGTGGATGTTCTATAGTAGTATGTGGTAAAGAATTGAGGGCACAATTTTTGGTATTTGATATACCGAACTTTGACGTCGTCTGGATGGACTGGTTGAGCCAGTATCATGCTACGCTAGACTATAGGCGAAGATGTGTGATCATTAGAACCCCAAGTCAAGAAGAGTTTGAGTTCTGCAGAGGAGCCTTCGGAGGAGGCGACCAGCCTGTCGATGGGTCATAGTTGGCGATGGAGGGCATATCTAACCCTCTGGTCGTGGACGAGTTCTAGGATATTTTTCCTGAAGATCTGTCGTGACTACCATCTGACAGAGTGATAGAATTCATGATAGAGCTAATTCTGGGATTCAAACTGGTCTCTTCCTATGTATACCGTCTAGAGCCGAAAGAGTTGGAGGAGCTGAAGCTCCAGGTAGATGAGTTATTGGATAAGGGCCTCATTCGATCTAGTGTTTCGTCTTGGGGAGTACCATGTTTGTGCCAAAAAAGGATAGAACGTTACGCTTGTGCATCGACTACAGGGAGTCGAATGCAAAGACCATGAAGAACAAGTACCTTCTACTGCGTATCGATGATTTGTTTGATCAGTTGAATGGAGCACGGATGTTCTCGAAGATTAATCTCAGATCCGGCTACCATCAGATAAAGGTTCAAAAGGAGGATATTCAAAAGACAGCTTTTCGGATGAGATACGAACACTATAAGTTTATAGTGATATCGTTTGGTTTAACCAACACGCATGCAATATTCATGGACCTGATGAACAAGTTATTCAATCAGTACCTAGAAACGTTTGTAGTGGTTTTTATAGATGATATCTTGATATATTCTAATAGCCATAAGGAGCATCTTAGGATTATGCTGGAGACACTACGACAGGAGAGGTTGTATGCCAAGCTCAGCAAGTGTGAGTTCTGCTTGGATATGGTGCCTTTTTTTGGACACATCACTACTGGAGATGAACTATCAGTTGACCCAGAAAAGATTACCGCAGTTGGGATGTGGCCTATGCCTACATCGGTGTCGGAGGTTAGGAGTTTCCTCGAACTTGTCGGATATTATCGGAGGTTCATGGAGAACTTCTCTAAGATTGCAGAGTCTATAATGTGATTGATGTGTAAGGACCAGGAGTTTATTTGGACTGAGGAGTGTCAGTTGGCATTTGATGAGCTGAAGAAGCATCCGACGATGGCACCTATCTTGACTCTTCCCACGGGATCTGGAGGATTTGTGGTTTATAGCAATGTATTTGGGAGCCGATTAGGATGTGTGCAGATACAGCATGGCAAGGTTGTGGCATATGCAACAAGATAGTTGAGAACACATGAGAAGAACTATCTGACGCACGATCTTAAGCTAGTTGCAGTGATATTTACACTAAAGCCATGGAGGCATTACCTATATGGGGAGCGGGTCAAGATTTTTACTGATAAGAAAATCTTAAAATATGACTTTACTCACAAGGAGCTAAATATGAGGCAAATGCGTTAGCTGGAGTTGATAAAAGACTATGAGATTGAGCTATAGTATCACCCTGGCAAGGCGAATCTTGTAGCAGATGCTTTGAGTAGGAAGCCTATGACATACTTCTTGACAACTCAGTGTCGCTTATTAGAGGATCTTCAGGAGCTTGGGATAGAGATTATATTGCCATGCATGGATGGGCAGTTAGCCAACCTTGAGGTTCGATCTTCATTGGTTGAGAGGATCAAAGCAGATCTACCGACAGATGCTAGATTCCAGAGGCTCTGAGAGAGGACAAAGACATACTTGTAGACCGGACTACGGATTCATGAGGACGGGAAATTAAGGTGTAGAGATCACATATATGTTCCGAGAGGAAAGTTGCGACAGGAGTTGATGTCAGAGGTGCATAGTTCAGTGTTTTCTATTAATCTCGGAGGTATGAATATGTACCGAGATTTGAGGCAACACTACTGGTGGCATGGGATGAAGAGAGAGAGTGCTAGATTTGTAGCGAGATATTTGGTCTGTCAGCAGGTAAAGGTCGAACATCAGAGATCGACGAGACTATTGTAGCCGCTTCCTATTCCTGAGTGAAAGTGGAAATATATCACGATGGACTACGTCACTTGATTCCTGATGAGCCCCAGCAGGAAGGACGCAGTCTGGGTTATCATGGACCGATTGACTAAGTCTGTGCATTTCTTGCCCATCAAAGTTGGGAAATCTATGAAGATTTTGGCTGATATGTACATGAGGCATATTGAACGATTGCATGGAGTTCTAGTTAGTATTGTGTCTGATCGGTATTCGAGGTTCATATTTCATTTCTGGAGGAAAATGCAAGAGAGTCTCGGCAATCGACTAAAGTTCAGTACTTCATACTGTATAAGCATGGAATCCGTGCGCCCCAGGAACAAACTATAGAGTAGGTGTGTCCCTACGAGCTTCAAACAGCATACGCTAGAGGTCAAGACTAAAGTTGGTGCATCCCAAAGACAACAGAAAATAGAAGTACAGAAAAGGAAAGATTTTCATTCATTGGAAATCTATTACATAAAATACTTTTTCATTCATTATAAATCTATTACATATAGAAGATTTTCATTAAAAAGCCTACTCTAAACTATCTAAGATAGGCGCAACAATTCTGACATGTGTATGAGCCGCCGGTGTAACGCTCCAGTCCCAAAATACGTAGGACTAGGTACGTAGACGTGCCAGCCGTATAATAAATATATGTAAGCTGTAAAATAATGTATAACCATAACACACTAATCTCATCCATAAAATAATGAATAAAGATATCATAAATCAACTATAAATTATCATTTTACAAGTTCGTTGGACGGAGACAAATCCACTACCAACTATTTTAAAAGAGAAGTAATATAGAGCAATTGAAAGGATTTTGTCAAAATTTGCAAGAACGATCCAAAAGCGAGTCATCCTCGTCAGTAATAATGTAAGAGCATAATGCTTCGCAGAACGTCAGTGGCCGTCAGTAATAATGGATAATCTCACCCGTGTCTCCGACGGAGCTCACATGTTACAAAAGGAAAGTGCATACGTAGCCCATACGCTAAGGAACTATCCTCCCTACCCTATGACTATCTATGTCGTATCCACGACAAAGTACCTCTAATAACTGCTAAGTCAACCTATCATACATTCTATTAGCAGTTATACCTATCGTACGACTTATACGTACTAGTGGCCAGCCAGCTACGCATGTCCGAGTTTAATATGCAACTCGCAACTTCGTGGCACAAATGTTTCAACGCCTATGAATGCAACACAAATGAGGGTGGTCTGTTAAATCTAGGTTTAATGGACATAGAAATATTAAATAACAGGAAATACACTAAGCAGTAGAATTGTATCCCAATATGACTATGAACACAATTTATCATATAGAAAATAATAATAAATAAATAAATAAATGTATGTAATTTATGAGCTAAAGTAAATAGAAAGTAGATGGCAAGGTATCTTCCTGAGGTGGTGTGCAAAATGACAGTATCTAGTAGCTCCAACCGGTAGATCAGTGAAGCAAAGAAAGCCAATCTTCGCAAACGTTCTCGGATGCAGGAACAGATATCACCAACATTTTTGGTATAAAAGACATGTCTAAAATGCCTACACAAAAGTCCAATTATGGACAGGGGCAAAATCATAATTTTTGGTTAAAACGATATCCGCCCGTCGGACCCACTTTGCACCAAAAAGTGTGCCAGTATTTATGGTCTCTAAATTCATCAAACTATATGTATACAGGTCCAGTTTGACAATACGAACCCAACCGTATGTCCAAAGTTAGATTTTGGTTGGCTGTACATAAATTCTTCCGTTGGATAAGGTCGTAGGCCCGCCAAAATAGCGTTCCGGTCGACTTTCTCATAATCGAACCAAACTTGGCTCACAAGACTAGAAAAATAACACGAACTTGATGGCGCAAGTTTCGTCTCGAGATGACGAATGTCCACGAAGTTATGGGATAGTTTACAAAGGGGCCGATACGGGGTATCTCGATCGATACGCCTCGATTTCCTTATGCACAGACAACATAATCGAGTTCCATCGAATCCCACACGTCGACAACATCCATATGCGTCTTTCGATGCTCAGAGGTTGTGACCATATTGCCCAATTTTTCAAGACGTACGCCATATCGGAAAATCTTTTCTAAATTTCTACAGTTTTGAAAATAGTTTTTCGCTAAATTGGGAAACTGATTTCTCGGCGCACAATCGTCAAAATCGACTTCCATAAAAAGGATTTTGCAGCCCTATATGTGTCTAGGTCTGTGTGTAACTAGTTTCTTAAAATTTGAAATAACCTAGCAGGAATCATCCTTCCAAGTTAGAATGGAGGCTGCCTATAAACTTCTTATTTAAGCAATTTTTCTTCCAAGTTTAGTTCGAATTTCCTGGGTCGATTCCTTCATATAATTGAATATATCAA